>MQRK01217575.1:17401-27833 GCA_001938485.1 Girardia tigrina
ACTAATCTGACTCCAAATAAACAAAAGGTTTCTTCCAACAATAATATATGAAGAATGAACACAATTCTTTTTAATAAACTTTATTTGCAAATGACACTTGAGCACAAACTGAATTGAAGGTTTATCGCCAAATCAAATGTTTGAAGCACACTCAATCAACACAACTCAATATCGATTTTGAACGAGCAATATCTGTAATTTTAAAATAACAAACTTTCTCCCTTACAGGATACTCGATTTGTAATTATAATTAAAATAAAAATAAAGATTACCGCAATTCATTACATAAAACTTTAATGGTAATAACAAAATATATTTTTGTCCGAAAAAATTACGAGAATAAGACTAAAATAATAATTGTTTATATACTAGTTTTTCCTAGCCTTGAAAGTTATTTAGCTAAAACAAATCTAAAAAAATTTTTACAAATTTTATAAAAATAATGTAAATCGAAAATTATTGATTTTCTAACAGTGAATTATTTTTAATTAATTTTTTTTTACAAAACTTTTTGATTAAAAATTTAAATTTATATTTTGAAACCCCTAACAATATGATTGGGCCCATAAATCGATATTTTTCCTTTGTTGAATTTTCTCTCTTAAATATAACTTTATCTCAAATTCGGAATATTCGTTGCGTTTGTGTTGTGTTTTTTCTTTTTCCTTCTCATCCTTTCTATTTTCTCGGATGTTATAATTTCCTACCAAATATTACTACCAGTGGAAATATTCTCATGGCTGCTTGAATTTAACATTATGAAGAATATTTTGAATGGTTTTTATTGTATGTTGTTTTAAGATTGTGCTCTCCCACCCAAATGGAAGATTGATATTTAAATATTTTAATACGTCAAAGTATTTATTCATTTTAAAACTTAAATAACAATATTTAAGATTAAATTAATATATCATAAATAATGTTTCTAAAATATTTTTTAAAATAAATAAAATTATTTTTGTAATTTATATTATAAATTATTTTGAAATCAAATTATAAATAAATTGTACTTTAAATTTCTTTAAATAATAATATGTATAAAAATAGAATTAAATTTATCAATTAAGAGTGATGACTAGTTACGAAAGTTTTATGGAGAATTGGTCGTGGCGATTCAAGTTGTGATACAAATAATAGTATTAAAAATCAAATCAGTGACCAACGACCACGTGACTCCGAACATCAGAGGTCCAGAGATATTCTACAGATTTGAGTCAAAAGTAGAGGAATTTTTAAAGATCTCCGGCATATATTGAAAGATTATAGGATTCTCAGAAGAAAGAAGAGTCTTGCTGGTGACAGCATTCCTGAATCCGGAAGCAATAAATAAGTAGGAGAATGCACAGGGAGATACATGGGAAACAAAAATGACATTTGCATTCACCAGAGAAAAGAACATCCTGGAAATAATGAGGGAACTTTTTGAAATAAAAGTTGGATCGAACGACCCCTCAACTGTATTTCGAAAAATAGACGAACTAGTTGGAAAACTAGTAGAAAAGAAATTAGGGAAAAAAGAGATATCAGACCTAGCATATGCCAACGCAGTAGATGATAAAGAAGTGAAGAGAGAGATAAGCCTAAAAGGTATCTTTAAAGCTGAGGATATCAAATGTATCCAAAAGAAAATAAAGTAATTCGAATCAACGAGCAGAGATATAAGAGTGGATGCCTACTTCACAAAGAGGGATAATGAATGATGAACAGTCGAACATAAGAGACGACAGCCAAGACCACGAATCGAAGAAAGAATAATAGAAGAAACAAAGAGAAATACTAAAACTAGAAGTATTTCTTGTTGGGTATGCAACGAAGAAGGTCATGTGAGAAGAGAATGCCCAAACATCAGGTGCAACTGCTGTTACAAAAAAGAAAACGTAAGAACACAGTGCTTTGAAAATCCGAATAGATTCAAAGAACGGGAGCAATGAAAACAAGACAATGGAAAGATTGGAAGAGATGACAGAAGAAATTCTTCGAATATGAAATATGGAGATCATAGGATAAAGACAAATAGAAAATCTTCAGCGGCTAAATTAGGAGAACAAAATGAAGAATGGGACAGAATGTCCGAAAGAATAGATAGAAGGGAAATTAATAACAAGAAGAGATTACTTTACGAAGAATAGGAAATTAGGAGATGAGCAGGGAAATGAGGACGCACGATCACAGGGAGTGATCAGTGTGCTACAATAGAAAGTAAATGTAGGTTTATGTGATTGTATGTTTGTTTTGTATAAAAATATTCCTCTGGAGATGTGTATATTAGATAGTGAACATGATGAAAATGATGAAAAATGTGACAGTATGAAAACTGAAAAAGAGAAGAAGAGAAAAAAAGAATGTAAATGTATTGAGAATATCAATGGTTTACATAAATTATAAAGAATTGAAAGGACGACCAAGTATAGAGTTTCGCATAAAGAATATTAATGTACAGTTCCTTTTGGACACAGGGGCCCAAGTCAACGTTATTAAAGCAGAGATAATCAAAGATACATGTCAACGGGTCAAAGTCAACGTTATTAAAGCAGAGATAATCAGAGATACGTGTATGAAAGATGTCAAAATCAAAGAAACAAAAAGACGTATACATAGTACAAATGATTCGGAACTTATAAACTATCGAATTGCGCAACTACAAGGTATAATAGAAAGAATAAAGAAAACGATTGATTTTTTGTAGTTAAAGATCTAGATCCGGAAATGAAAGCAGGGGTAGATTTTTTGAACAAATTTGAAATAAAGTTGAAGAAAGAACAACCTCATACTGAGAAGGTAGTAGAAGGGACAACCCCTCTGATGAGGATAGACGAAAAAAATAAAAGAGCTGTACGAAAATAAAATTGACGACTAACTAATGAAACTTTTAACAGAATATACATCAATATCTATGGCCGACAAAAGGGATATTGGAAGAACGTTACTAACAAAACATAAAATCGAAACATGGTGCGAGAGCGGGCGCAATGGATGCGTGGTTGCAGCGCCTCTGGGTGGAGGGGTGGACTGAGGGTCATGGGAAAAAATAAAAAAATTCTCTCACATGGTTTATCGACGATCTGAGATCCAATCTCTGTGCCCTCACTCAAATGTTGTCCGTTAACGAGCATCACGACGTCAATGCGCACAATAATATTTGACTGGGAACCTCGGTACTCTTCAGACACATCTACATATCTCGCCGAATCAATCTTCTTGAATGAACACTTTTATTCTGACAAATTGATTTTTTTACACGTAAATCGAGAATTTGTTGGATTAATCAATGGAAATATGTTTCCTCCATCACAATCATCAAATAAATCATAATTCAATTTAACTCTTGTACAATATCACTCAAAATTGATTGGAAAATATTGGAATTTTTAGGAAATGGCATTTATTCTGACACTACATAACAACCGATGATTGTCGCATTACCGGGTAATATTCTGAACACATTAAGGGCGTGCTGACTGATCCATTTTGGATTAAGACTCAAGCTGGAGTTATTCTCTTCTGAATTAGGACTGTTTTCAGTTGGACATTCAATCAGAAGAGAGACATTTATGCTTTGTCCTTGTTTATTTCCAATCAATAATTCACAATCGATATAAAACTTGGATTTATCGAAATTGACTAATTTAAACATCGATTTTGTCAAATAGAATCAACAATAGAAATATGCAATCAAACACATTTAATTTATTCAACAAAATGGCGAATTTTAGCAAATAAATTAAAATGAACTTTCGCGCCAAAAAACTTTTATTGAATTAAATTGACTCGTTAAAACAACCAAAAGAAATACATAGTTCATTCGATCGATTTAAAGTCTCAATAAAAATTTCGATTCGAACCTTTGTTTCTTTGACTTTTCGGCCAATCAGAAACGGCCACGCAATTCCACAGTCATTCGACAAATATACACATACAGACGCACACACACACATTTTTTAAAAAATTCGTTTCTAACTCCTGATAAAAATATTTTATATTTTCGTTCAATAGCGGTTTTAATTTTTGACTAATCTCCAAGAATTTGGTCAAACAGTTCTCTTGCTCTTATTTTGTCCCTACAGCAAACGATGGTGCAGCATGGTCGCACGAATCCACAAGCATAAATGTCCCAGAGAGTGAAGTAAACAACAAAAATTGTATCAAGCAATCGAGCATAAAGGCATGCGTGGTGGCGTCAGACATGGTTTCACCCCTTTTGCACGACTGATAATCCACAGACATCGCCTTCAGCACAATCATATCAATTATTTCGACCGAGAGATAGTATTTCTTAGGATAAACGACAAGTGAGATCGGTCCGACGATCTCACAGATATGAGCGAATATCAGTATTTCGTCATTTATCGATTTGTTATTCAACAAACTGTTTTCGAAATCCGATCCAAGATCTCTTTCTTTCGGAAAATAAAAATTAGGAACTTTCTTAACGACGATCGGTTTTTGGTCAAAATAATAACCGGCGATCATGATTCACCGATAAATTGATTTCGAACTAATCGATGTAGATTTGTAACACAAATTGATAATGAGATCAATTTCAAATTGTTATTCCAACAAAATATTCCGTTTGACCTTCAGCGATTATTTAAACAATTTTTTTAATTTTATTTTTTATTAAATTATTTAAAATTAAAATTTATCACGAAACAAAACACATGGAGAACCAGTATTAGTGAAACCTTATCGACAACCGAAAAATTTCGAAGAAAAATTAGACGATATTGTTAGGGTTCTGAAAAAATACATGTGAACACTTTTGATAAAATTTTATAAAGGAAAATATTTAAATAATTCTTTTAGTAAAATTATTAATTTCAAACAAAATAATATTTAGTTTAATAAAACTTGGAATTAAAAACTATAAGTATTTGTTTTACTTCATAAAAAATTATAAATATTTTACTCTTTGTTTTATCTCATCAATTTTCAAGGCTGAGGAAAACTACTATATAAACAACATCAAATTCAGTTTTAGTTTGCCCAAAAATATTTGCAAGAAATTAACCAAGAAGAAGTCGTGTTAAAAAAAGTAACGTTAAATCTTATTTATATTTTATTAAAATATTAATCTTACAAACCATAAGTACCCCGTATGGGAGAAGAAGGTTTGTTTTAAAATCTTTGAGTTCTAATCAAATCATCGTTCGACTTTGCAGATTCGCAGTTTTTACTGTAATCTGTTAACTCGCACGAAATATTGATTATGTTTGTATTCTGTCATCCAAAATTGTATTATTATTATTTGTGACTTGTTGATATTTGTTATTTGAAATAAAGTTTGATAAAAGAATTTGTGTTCATTATTCATATATTTATGTTGGAAGACCTTTCTGAATAATTGGAGTCAGATCAAAAGATAAAAGATTATTGATTGAGAATTATTGATTAAAGATTATTGAATAAAGAATAAAGAAAAGAGATTTACGATTAAAGATAAAGATTAAAGATTTGTATTTTAAAAAGTGAATAATTGAATTAAAGACATTTTAAATAAAACTCCAACAATATTATAAAAAATTATGAAGAAAACGGTATTATTGAAAAGTGCAGTTCCCCGTGGAATTTTCTTGGAGTATGTGTTTGGAAAAAAGAGAAACAGGACATTAGACAAACAACATGCAATAAACACCGTTCAAAATATTCCTGACAAACATAAACCCCACTTCTGGAAGGATTTTCAACTAATCTTTGTGGGCTTTGTCTTTTATCCGTATGTTTAGGTCATCTCTAATTTCTCAGAGTTATCTCTTCACCATTTTTATTGTGGTTGTAGGACTCTAATATACTTTCTCAACTTTAAATTTATTCACTGTCTTTGAAACCTGCTGTTTAGAAAGTTTTTCATCCATCGACATCGAATTGTTTTGATGATCTGACTTTCCATATCTTTTTGTCAAGTAATACTTTTCGTACAGTATTTATTTATATTTTTCATCTTGATGAGCTACTGAGTTTAAACTGATATATCTGCTAAATTGATAAATTGTAGCTAGTATGCATTGACACTCATTAATATTTCTTTCGAACGGTCCACATAAATCCGTATACAGTTTTCGGAATAGTTCATCAGAAGATCTTTTAATGTGCTTCCCTTTTATTTTCGTTGTTAGAGTCTGCCTTTTCTGACAATTTATACAACATTGTATGATTTTCTTTACCTTTTCTCTCGTGTCATTCAAATTAAAGTCATCTTTCAAAACATTGTAAACTTTATTGCTGTCAGTTTAATTTCTAGTCATCTGCTTATTTTCAACTTATTCAGTCTTTGCTTTTTGGATCCAGTATTTGTTATTCATTGTCGTCACGATATCATTATTCAGTAAACATTTCTTCGTTTTCCATGTTCTGATTTCTTCAATAATTTGTTTTATTTCGTCATGATCTTGCTGATATCTGTATAACTTTAATTTCTCTCCAAACGCTTGGATTCTTGTTTCAATTTTTCCTTTATTAGGTTTTTCGTGCATTATCTGACATTACAAACATTTTTAGCAGGAATTTCTTGACATTGTATCGGCATTAGAATGTTTTTCGTCTTTCTGGTTTTTTTCATATCAAACCAACTGAGGAAGTTTATCCAAGCTAAAAACTATGGAGATATTAGGCTCTTTATCGTCATCATACATGTAATTGGTTTGTTATGCATCCTTAATAAAAATTTCTAAACGCACCGATCTTTATCTGATGTGCTTCTATAGCATCTTTAATAATAGTATTTTACAAAATTTAAATTTTCCACAAAGAAGTAGCATTTCGCTTCGTTTATTCTCAGACCCGATTCCTTTATTTTACTAAATATGTGTTCCATATGTGTTTTTTGGATCTTTTGTAAGAGTCAAAATATCATCCAAATACACAACTGCTTCTTTCTTTTTGCCATGCCTTCTCTTATATACGTTTTTCGGACATTCTGATCCATTCTTCATATTGCTCTCTTGATTACACCACTGGATATATTCTATTCACGCTCGTCATCCGCACTCAATATTTCGCGTTAAAGAAATTCTTACTGTGATTTTTTTCAATTATTTTCATTGCTCCCGTTCTCCGAAACTATTCTGGACGGAAAAAATAAATCTAGATCCTAAAAAAACATGTGTTCAACATGAAATATGTAGATAATTTTTTCTGGTTTTCAGAAATCAGTCTCCTTTTGAAGCATTTTAAAAATAAATGAGTTATCTTCGTCTTTTTTTTACTGCAGAGTTAGAAACAAATAACAAAACTTAATAATCGTAATAATAATAGTAATAATAATAATAAACATAATAATAGTAATGATAGTGATAATAATGATTATAATAGTAATAATAATAATAATAACAATAATAATAATAATAATAATAATAATTATATTAAATATTATTATTATTATCATTATTTAAAATACATTAGTTATATTAAAACATTTTTATTGAAAATAAAATTTATTACGTTTCCCTGATTTTTGCAAATTTTAATGTAAATTTTTATTTAAGAATATTCACTTCTTATCAGAAAAATATCTTAAAATGGTTCAATTAAGTCCTATTATTCTTTTCTAAAAATGGCAATAGTGACGTCGAATTATTATTTTTAAGTTGGTATAATTCTTATGATTATAAAGAATCTCGGAAAACAGAAAATCGCTATAATTATAGCTGATATTTTGGCTTTAATGTTTGATGAAAATTTATAAATTATTACAGAATATTTTTATTAATTTTACTTTAAAAAATAATTGTTAAATTTTATTTTATACGCTCGCTGCTGCAATGTAATAAACTAATAAAGTTGATACGTGTTTGCAATATTAAGTTCTCTACATTATTTATGATTTATAATTTTCAACTGGGTCCACAGGAAATTAAATTAACAATGAGAGGATTGTTAAACTGCTTAGGAAATTTCGAAATATAGATAGAATGAGATCGGCATAATAGAGATTCAGTTGCTAAATATTCTAATAAAAAGAATACGTCACAATATTTTTAATAATTTTTAAAATGATTTTCAAAAGATTTTGCATAATTATTTCTTAGGATGTACTAATTTTCTTTCGTATTCTGCAGTTATAACAATATTTGGTGTGATAGAAAATTATTGAGAAATTGTAGATATTCAACAAACTAAGAACTCATCCTCAATCGGTAAAAGTTCATCGTTAGTATGGCCTAGTCCACGTGGAAAAGCGCAAGACTTGAGGAACAACTAGTAAATCGTCTCGAATGATTCCCCATATCAAAAAAATTGATAAAGAAACGGCGAAGATAAGTTTTGATGTATTCAGCAACAAAATTTTCTGTTTCACATCTAAATCTAGCATAATTACAAGTTTTTAATCTGATAGATTCGTCGTATTTCAATGTTATATTTTTTAATATAGCAACTCCATTGTCAAAGTTTCTACTTGTGATACATTTCCCTTACAGCCGATTTTCAGTTACCTATAATTGAGTGCATTAATTTAAAAAAAATAAATAAGAAAATTCGAAGTACTCATAATATTCTCTTTGCGGCACTTAAAATTTTTTAAAGTAACAGTATTTCAAGATTTTGAAAGTAAAGGTTTTTAAATAAGAGAATGTCTTTCAATCTTGTTGGGTATAATCAAAATTTGAGCTTATCTTTTTTCATGAATTACTTATATGTTTAGATTTACGATAATAATGATTAAACATTATCGATTTAAAAACATAAATACACCATTTATTGAAGAAATTTTTATTATGGTGGACAATTAATTTCGAAATTTTAACTGTTATCGTAAGGTCATCAACAAAGTAGGAATTTGAGGAATTAAATTAATAATTGTGTAATCAGAGATTGATAAGAGACTCGTTTTCACATAAATCTAGGATTTAAAAATCTGATGATGGTGTTAATATTTTAGAACAAAAGGGAAGCCAGAAAACATATATACAATTTGAAACATGATGATTGTTAGAATTGATTGGGAGTCCATCATCAAGAACACGAGAATTCATATCAAAATATATTTACCACAACTTGAAAATTTATTGCAGAGAAAAATTTCACTCTTTCAAAATAATGTCGCTAAAAAATTAATTCGAATAAACAACACCTATTTTTATCATTACTAAATTTTTTAATTATAATTAACTTTTATAATCAATTAATTATAAATTTTAATTTGAGGAACAATCTTTTTCTAAAACTTGTTAATGTCCAACCGAAAAATTCTAATTTAAATTTATTCTTAATTTACATATAAAATTTAATTTCTCATCATAAATTTTAATATAACTAATTTAATTACTAACTAATTCTAATTTTAATTTGTTCTTCATTTACTTATAAAATTTAATTTCTCATTATAAATTTTAATTTAACTTATTATTTTATTCTTCATCTAATTATTAAATTTAACTTTCTATCTTATTAAAATTTTAATTTACTTAATTTATTCTTATTTCTTTTTTCTTCTATTCTCGTCAATGTTATGCAAATAATGTCATCTTGCATTTCCACTCTAACTCACAAATTTTATGATGACTTACTATCCCTAACAATGACAACATTGCGGTATAAAAAATATTGGTACCTATCTTGATACATGTGTTGTATATAACTTAATGTGACCACCGACAGCGGCAAGGACAACATCAACCTGTTATAAAAACTCATTCTAAACGCGCTTCAAGATGTCCTTATCCACTGTATTGATTGAAATTGCTGTTCGATCTTTCGTGTCATTGATATTTACTGGAATGATTACAAAGAACCTTTGTGTTTAACAAAACACAAAAACAACAAGTCACACACAGTGAGGTTAGGGGACCTGGCATGCCAAGTGAAGAGAACAAAGTCTTTAGAAACTCTTCAACCAAAATACCTCTGTAAAAGGTTTCCAATCAGATAACTTCTAACCATAAGATGTCGATTTTGCGGTAAGTACTCTTGTTAAAAAATAAAGTCATTTGAATCTGCTTGCAGTGAAGTGAGCAAACAATTCTAGAACATTTCAAGATAGGCTTGTCATGAAATGGTTTGTCCTTAAAAAGGAGTTATATAATTTATTTTGAGATCCAGTAGACAAAACGTTGACTTAAGGAGAATCTCTTTGATATAACATTTCTTCATAGGGATGATTTTTTTCCAAATTCGATCATTATGACGATCATTATAACAATATTTGTTGTAATAGGAAATTATTGAGAAATTGTAGATATTCAAAAAATCAAGAACTATAGAAAGAACAAACATCCTCTATCGGTAAAAGTTCACCGTTAGTATGACCTAGCCCCTCGGAAAAGGGCAATGTCTCTTCATCAATAAAAGCTAGGCGTGAAAAGAGGGTCTCAGCATTAACTACTATCCCAACCATTTATTTACAGAATTCTCTTTGCATGTCCTTGCTCATATTAATAAGTGCTTGAACGAGACTAAATTTGTATGATTATATATATATATATATATATATATATAT
>MQRK01217578.1:3215-13645 GCA_001938485.1 Girardia tigrina
TGTAACATAGAATAAGAGTTCAGTAATATTTTCTATAATTTATATCTAAACGTGATTGTGAAGGCGAAACAGATAATGAAGCAACTGTAACCCTACTTTTGGCCCACCCTGTATTTGTTTTTTTAAATTATATAAATAAATCATTTGAAATTATTTAATTTTAAATATGATATTATAAATTAATTATTCAAAAATTTAAGTCACAAAAATCCCTTCAAGTTATAATTTCGGATTATGTAATATTGTGTGTTTTTTACCCCTATATGATTTTTATCCTATATTACTTAATAATGAACTTTATGCAATTATTATTAAAAAGTGAACGCTATTTTTCACAATTTATTTTCGTAATTAATTTCGGCGGATTACCCAGTGCCATCTTCAGACTAAATTAACACTGGCTTTTTGCAGCTTATATATGAGAAAGGTGATTATGTAATCAATCATGTAATAAAGGCTCTATTTGAAAATGTTGAACAGAGAAGTTGAGTGTGAAGCTTGAATATTAATTCTTGAATCCATGGATCTTATTAATAAGGCCTCACACGTTACTCTCTCTCAGTAATTTATAAATCGATTACACAGAATTTGAAAATCATTTTCTCCGATTTTCTTTTTATATTTTAAATTATGTTCGGCAATATTGCTCCCATTATCCAACCGACTATGCTCTTTGATCCGTTTGCAGAGATGACGAGATGTCTCTCCAATGTATGTGGTGTTACACCAATTACATGTATATTTAAAAACAAGATCGGAGCACAAACCGAGAGGAGTGGGAGATTTATTACTGAACATATCACGTATTTTATATGATTGGGAAATAATTTTTAGATTCATGGTATTTGGGATCAAACTTTTCAAAATTGATGATTTTAAATGTTTAAAACCCTCTGAATAAGGAATCGATAAGATATACCTTGATTCAAGTGGGTTATAATTTGTATTAGTGGAAATGGTATATAGTGATTATAGGGAAATATAGTGATTCACACCATAGAAACATTTGAACTGTGTTGAACACAGTTCAAATGTTTCTATGGTGTTTTACATGTTATATATTATATTATTATCTATTTGTAATATATTATGGTTATATAGCACACTGAAACTTGAATCATCAAAGTAAATGCAATCTATGTGTTATATGTAGCACTACACCTAGGCAGGCTGCCATAGGCTATAATCTATATGTGGTGTGTAAACTATTTATAGGTTTTGTAAGAATGTATTTATAAAAATTTACAGAAATTACTGAAAAACATAGACAAATACATGATTTTCATGTAAAATCATGTAATATATGTATTTTTTCAATGATAAAGACATATGTAATACATGTCTTATAGTATAATTACCTCTAGTCATATATTGATATGCATAACATAAAGCATCACAGTCAACAAAAGGTTGAATAATTGCGTAATTACACATCTTTCTATTACATAACAGACTATATATCGCTCATATATATATATATATATATATAGTATTAATATGTTGGCCATAATCATTTATGACTTCAATAGATTGTATACTAATATTGATGATATGGTAGGTAAACTGGATTGATCAAGGGCTAACTTAGGCTCCTTGCAGCATATTATTCAACATTTTCCATTGAGAAAGAATACAGTGGAGTACTCTAGCCTATCCTAAGATAGCCAGGAAAGTGTAAAACATATTGACATGATTTTGTACTGAAAATCGACTATATTTAGAGAATTAGCAATTCAGAATTCCACCCTGTTCTTTATTTGAAGAATCTACAATTCAAAATATAAACTCAGTAAATTTATAGGGGAAATTAATCAATATATGAAATTTCTAATTGCACATTCAGATAGAGAAATAAAATGTGCATCAAACACATGATATCGATTTTTGACACTAGTACTTTTAAATAATTTTATGTATTTATTTTTGCACTTTTGCATATGTGCAACTTAAAAAGCACTGTGTTAGCACATTAGAAATGTGCGGCACAATGTACACTATTGATTAGCACTTTAAAAGTATCGATTAGCACATTTGGACACTGTGCAGTGATCGATTAGCACTTTTTACTTCGGTTGCTATAGAAAGGGTGACGGTTGGTGCCTAGGTTATGGATACGGTAACCGTTACCATGGTTACAACCGTCTTGAATCACTGTATCCGTTGCTAATGAAAAACGCCCTTGGTTACCGTTGTTATGGGGACCGGAACCGTTGCTGCCTAAGCTAGGGTGATCGCGACCGGTGCTAGGGAACCACCGACCAATCAGAAGTGTTTTTGGGTAATAGCGACCGTTGCTAGGGTACCGGGAACCAATCAGAAGCGTTTCCAAGGGAACCGGAACCGTTGCTATGGAAACCAGAACCGTTGCCATGGTAACCGAGACCGTTGCCATGGTGAACGGGACCGTTGCTAGGGTAACCGCGACCGTTGCCATGGTAACGGGCTACCCCCCCGGGGGAGGTGGGGCCGAAGGCCCATTTTCCCTCTACAACCTTTATTCGCTTCTACAAAAAATATTCATTTTATATTCAACTTTTTAGTTTTTATAAGGAAATTATTAGTTTTAATATAGAAATTTTTAATTTTTGAATTTATTTTTTTGCAAAACTTTTTACACTATAAATGATTTGATCAACTCAAAATTTAAATTTTATCAAATATCCTAAATAATTAATGATTCAATTATTAATTGTAGCATCTGGTCTTAGAATAATTCTTCTTTTAAAATATAAATCTGTACAGAAAGACTAGTTGTTTTTAGAAAAAATATCATTTTGTATTATAAATTAAAAAAATAATTTCTTTTATTTAATATATGGAATATTTTGATTTTTTCGGTTTCCAATAATTTTGTGTGAATTTATTTGTAATATTTTTATTTATTAAAAGATTAGACTTTGGATAATTAGAATTTACAAATATTATTTTTTTAAAAAAATTTTTAATATTAAAGATAATATTAATTCTGAAAATGTTTAATTTATTTATTCTTATGAAAGCAGACTAAAATTCTTAATTCATTACAAATTATTTCATTGAATTCCTAAAAATCGTAATTCATAACAAATTATTTCATTTTATTTCTATTTCATTTAAATCCTAATTTCTGGCATCGAAATGTCCCAGCGTCGAAATGTCCCGTACCCGGTATGAATATGTGTTTGGATTATTTAAGTTTTTATGTAAACAGTGACCCGACAAGCGTAGTCTACCTGTTCAAAAAGTCAATAATTCTATAAAATCAGTTAAAGATTATAATGTAATTATCTTTTTCAAATTTAATTCCCACGCATCCAATATTTCATTAACTCATTTAGATACATGCAAACAATTACATAAAATAATTAAATTAAAGATAAATTGTCCGTCAAAAATAATTATAAACTTATTTTTTAACAGTAAAAAAATTCCAAACGATGAAAGTTTTATAAATAAATTTTTTAATATAAATTTTTCGCTAATTGAGTTAAGTTTCCCTATACGTGGTGGGATGGACAATCGAGATATAGATTCAAAACCATGAAAACATTAAAACCATTAAAACTATCTTACAGAAACCAAATAACATACCCACTTGAGTTAAATTCTTTCTAGACTCAAATGGATCTGCTAACACATGGCTTTCTATTCATAAATCTTTGTCAGAAGAAACAGGTCTTACATCTCAACTCCATCAAGCTTATAGTCTTCTTTCTCTTTTACCAGCTGATTATTGCTCTAGAATAACTAATATCTCGCAGATTTTATCACAAAATACAGCTTATAATTACTTAACCAAAGCCGTCTTACAACTAACAGACCCAAATCAACAAGACCTTATCGCCCATTACTTTAAAACTACCACAACAGGTATTTCATTACCCTCTGAATATCTTTGAAAGACTAAACTAGGTTTGAACTCTTTAAACACTGTCCTCACAGAAAATAACAACCTACTAAAACGGTTATTTATTTAAAGTTTGCCATCTCAACTACAACTTCTTCTTTCGTATTACCCTCTTCCATTTCACTCGACGAAATTTCAACAATTGCTGATAAGTCCATGGAAATTGTAAGACAAAATCAAACATATCCATCTGTTACAGCTTCCATTTCTTCACCTCAGAATGAGATTCAAGAATAAAAAAGACAACACAGGCTCTTCAGGATTCTATAGCTTCACTGACTTTGTCAATAAATCAACTCACTACTCATATATCTCGTTCCCCGGGTAGGACAACTTTTTCAAATAATCTTCGTTTCAGATCAAATTCTAATTCAACGCCGACATGTTACTACCATAAAAGGTTTTGGAAATTCAGCTAATTATTGTAATTTTGGATGTAAATTAAAAAAAAAATTTAAAACCCACTATTTGCGTTTACCATGCAGCATATAAGAGCGACACCAAAAGAAGTGTTCAGGGCTGCACTTGGAACAAAAATAAACCATCAGATTAACATTTAAACTAAACAGCCAACTAGTGGAATCGGTAACCACTGGGAAGGGCGTAACTTTTGCCGCTGAGCCAATTTTCCTTCCAGCTTTATCACAACAAGTCTCTTCATCAACTTTTATCGTTCCTGCAATTTCTTCCAGTCAACCAGATGAACCAGTTAATCTTTTAGTTGACACAGGATCTACTGTATCAGTTTTCCCACTTTCGTTTTCTCTAGATATTGAATTATTTGACATTGGAGACTTTCAGGAAGCTAACGGTACTCCGATCAAATCCGCTGGATACAAATATATCAATACGTATTTTTCAAAATAGTTTAGTTTTTTTTCTCTCAATTGACTTTATCAAAATGAAGATATATTTGAGATTATATTATTAAAAACGATTAGCAGAAAATATGTCATTTATTTTCAAAATTAAAATATTATAAGTGATTGTTTTTTAAACATCTTATAATGAAGTATTTTTAATATGATAAATAAGCATTATTACTGAGTAAATTATAAATAGTAATTCAAAAAAATATTATATCCATTCTTAATACGGACAGAACTCTACTTGGCCAACAGATTTTTTTATCTTTTGTTGAACGGAAAATTACTATTACATTTTTTAATAAATTTATTATGTTATTAGAAACTATTTCAATATTTTTCAGAAGGGAAAATTTCATACAAAAACATTTTTCAATTGTATTTTACAAATAAATAATTACTAATAACAAAAGAAATTTATTATAAAGCATGGAAGGAAAAAACAAAAAAAAATATAATTTAAGAGCTAATATTTAATATAAAATTTACTAAATGCATGTTTACACAATAACATTTTGAGAAATTAAATGTTATCATTATTTATATCTCATTCATTAATCAAAGATTTGAATAAATATAAAAAAATATATCAATCAAAGAAAGATGCTTACCGCAGATTGTGCTACCGAAAATTGTTGTAACGATGAGCCTGTTTCTGTAGCTAATAAACGTTTTCATTCAAAAAATATGGCAACCACGGCTCATGTGACAACTAACATTATGGGATATGAAAAATTCAATGTATCAGAATCGAATTTGGAATTATTGGTATGGTAGAAGAGAGAAAAATATTGATGGTGACTGTATTTATGACACCTTCAGCAATAAAAAAATATGCAGAGACGGATAGTAAAAAATTATGATTAAAATTGAAGGCCGTATTTACCAAAGAAAAATCTTTGAATGGAAAATCACATTCATTGAATGTGACAGTTATGTAAAAACGAAATGATTATTGCGACTTTACCATTATTTTTTCATCAAATGTTCGAACTAAATTGTTTTTAGGAATTCCCTGGAAACATTTTATTCAAAAAAATTTTTCATTCATCGAATTTTCGAAATGAATGGTCTTCGGAAAAATAAAGTGTAAAGTAACTACTTTACTTTCCCGATTGTGCAAGTTGGTTGATGATATCACATCAACCCGAACAATATTGCACAAAAAGGTCAAATTGCGCAAATGCAATTTGATGACGCAAGCGCACAAAATTAATATAAAAGTAATTTTGTAATTTTGTATTTTTAAAAAAATAAAGTTTTGATTTGTCTTATGTTTTAGCGTTATCATTTTAATATAAAATGAATGATTTCAAAATAAAGCATAGTCGAAATATTTCTCTATGAAGTTAGAGATCGTTTAAACGTTTTTTAAACGTTTAATTTGCTAAACGAAGACCGTTTAAACGTTTAGAAAATTTTAAAACGTACCCACGTTTAATCAATACCATTAGATCTTTTAACACACCTAAAACAGTTAGGAATATTAGAAAATTTTGTGGTATGATTATTTTTTATCACCAATTTATCCCCCACTGTTCAGAATTATTATCTCCCTTAACTGATCTGACAAAGAACAAGATGGAAGAACAAGAAAATTCAATGGAATGAAACTTTGGATATTGTCCGAGTAAGACAATTAAGTCTCAGAAAATTAAGTCTTGGTGTTATTTTTTAAAACTTATATTTTTAATACAATTTAAAATTTGTAAAATAAATTTTTAAAAAATGAAAAAATTAAATAAATCTCGTGTGTATTTGTGTAAATATCGATTTGCTTTAATCTGTTTTATTCATATCTTTAGTCAATTAAATATCGTGAACAATGTAAATAAATAATAAATAAAAAATACTTATTTATTAAAACTAAAAAGAATTTACAAATTGATAAGTATTATTAAAATACAATTGCGAAGTAATGATCTTAGTAAATTTAGAAGGATTACGTTGTGATAGGATTGATTGTTTGTTAGAGTAGCTTTGTTTGGTTACCCAATCTGACATTAATAGTTTGTAAAAATTGTCAGAGTTTGTAATTTATAAAAAAAGTTAATTTTTTTTAATTTTTGTTTGATGATTTCCTGTAATGCATATTATTTTTTGCTTCATTTTAATTTGAAAATCATTAATTAATATATGACTTAAAATGTGCTTTTTCATTATTTTCACTCTTTAGCTCAGCAAAGTTAGAAATCAGTCAAAAAACATTGAAAAGTTTATACATTTTTTCTTTCTCTTGATGTTCTTGATCAGAGATAATTCACTAGAATAAGAAGATGTTAAAGCTATATTCAAAGAAGCAATATTTTACATGAATAGAAAAAGCGATAATAGAAAAGCAAAATCTTTTTTGATTACTTTACTTATTATTAAAATTGAATTCCAAATAAAATTTCAAATTGAATCCTATCATCGGTTTTTTTTGCAGATAGGAGTCTCATTTTATATGAAGATTCATTGCAAAGTGCTAATTTGGATATTTTGATTTTCGGAGCGCTGTTTCCATACCTAAAATCTACAGACAATTGGATTTCCAACTGGAAAATTATCGAAAGAGTGGTATTCCACGGTCCTGAAAATCAATATTTTTAAAATTCATCAAGCCAAAGATATAACCAAATAAAATATTATTATCAAGGAATTTAAAAATGTAGTTAGTATGTAAAAAACCTCAAAATTTATAGTTACAACAAATAGACAAAATTGAATTCACTCAAATGAGAAAATTATCGAAAAAATGAGTAATTAATCATTTAAATAGCAAATCGTTTAATTGATTCTTATTGTTATCGAGATTTCACAACTGCAGAAAAAAATAATTTAATCAGACCACGGAAGTCGGTGAAAAATACTTCACATGATTTATAGCAAATACACAAACAAACAGACGAAGTGAGTCGATAAACTCGTATGGAACGCGACCAAGATTCACCACAAATGAACTGGGAATATCTTTGAAAATCAACACTGACACAGACTCAGTATTGATCTCAAAAACTCATATCCATTTAGTAGCATCTCAGTTCCATCGTTTATATGCGAAATTGAAATTCACCAAATGGAACAAGCAATCGATGACATGAATCTCTGCAATGGCGCTGGCCGAAAATAAAGACACTGTGAGTGTATTGTACAATGAAAAGCTAACAAATGTAAAATTGAGATTTCTCCATTGTTCACGCACCAACAGTCTGCAAAACCAATTACAAACCGAAAAAGCTACGTAATGAAACACTTTTTTTGTGCGTGCCGCAGAGATACAGAGACGTAAATACATGTCTTTGCAACCGGAACAGTCCGATGATTATTGCTCGTCACAATGTAGTTGTGAAAATTGTAATAGAACCAATATCATCGGAAAAACCAATCCAAAATATTATTAAAGACAGTGAATGTACGTGGTCTGACTAGAAAAGCAGAGTTGATCCACAAATATAGAACAAGTGCACACGATAAATGTGGCTGTTCGACGTCAAAACACTATGTGATACGATCAAAACATAAAAAAGCAAGAGAAGAAAAAGACAAAAAATATAAAAAGCTGGAAGAGGAGACAAAGAAACACCACAAGAGCTGGACAGTAAGACTAGGTGCAATTGTGGTGGGTTGCCTGTGTTCATGACCGGATAAAAATGACAAAACATTAGAAACACTAATGCTCTCAGAAACAAAAATGAAAAAATGAAAAAATGAAAAAAAATGAGACGCATGTGTTTTGTTTCCATTTTAAAATACTGTAACTCAACATGGAGCGAACAAAACACCCGCGAAAGGAACTCCCTCACGTCAGAAGCCTCGACAGATGTTCCTGCATCGGTCGCGACATAATACGCCAGTAACTAACAAATAAGCAAGAGAGATGTGGGAGAGAGAAAGCGAAATTTGCACTCCAATGAGCTACTCTAGCTCGGAGTGTTTCGTGAGTTGTCATCATGCAACACTACTTGCTCAGTTCAGGAACGTTGTCCAATTTTCTTCAAACTTTGCACGCTTATTTATTCTCGATGACAACAAATGATAATGTGAAAATTTGATCAAAAAAACTTTTTAAGGTCTCAGAGTTTGGAAAAACAGTCCCATTGGAGTTCCTGAACAATATTAATTGAAAAAGATCTACTTAAAAATTAATTTAGTTTATATCAATTTCTTTATCACTTCTTAATTTAGTTTATATTAATTTTTTTTGTTTTTTTGAAATTATTTTTTTATTAAAACTTTGTTGGCAAAGCAGAGTTCCGTCTGCACAAAGAATGGATATGAAAAAATTAATTTCTTGATTTAGTTATTAATTATAAATGCTTTTAATTTTTTTCAAAAATAAAAACAACGACCGTTTTAATAGTCTCCGTAATTCCATTTGAAACGACTATTTTATAACAAATAATATTTAATAATATTATACTATTTTATAATATCTGAATTGTTAAAAATAGTGTTTTGTTTAAATAATCGAATAAATGCGGCGCAATTTTTTTCTGATATCTTTGAATGAATACCGAAAAACGGTTAACATTCCAACCGAAATCGACAATCAAACGAACAACGGTATTTTTGTTTGTTAGAATTTTTTTTCCTGTGACAAAAATATTTCCATAGAAAATTTTCAAAAAGTATTTTTTTTTCGAATGAAAATTCAAATAAAAAAATAATTTTTTTCTGTCAATTTTTTATTTATGACAGATTTTCGATGAAATTAATCACTGTTTACAAATGGGTAAATTACCGAATGTCATTTTCCAATCGGATTTTTCGAATTTAGCGGTATTATTTGATTAATGGAGTGTTTTTCTATGTAATACGTCGTTGTTGCATTCATTTACGACATGATTATATATTTTAAAAAAAAATTTAAACTTTTAAAAATCAGAAAAAAATGATATAAAACTTTATTTATTACAGTTGATATTATCACGATTTTCTGATATTTCCATATTTTATATTAGCTTTATATATAATATTTTTTCACATTAAATTGATTTTTTCATATTAAATTGATTTTTTCATAATAAATTGATATTTATTTCATAATAAATATATAATCATTCATTTTTAATTGAGAAATTGTCAAATTAAAATGAAAATTATTCATGTAGTTAGTGGATTCGGCAAAAATTGACTAGTTCTTGAATTCAGGAAAAAGTTGTCGAATTCGGGAATTATACAAATGAAAATTATTCATATCCAATTAAAACATTTTGTAAGTCAATTATAACATGTAAATAATACCTGAGTAATATTTGAGCATTAAATAAAATTATTTTTTTAATTACACGGTAGCTAAACTAATCCCAACATTTAAATAAATGTTAAATTAATTGTGTTCACATTTTATTATAATTAAAAGTGAACGCCATTTTTCACAATTTATTTTCGTAATTAATTTCGGCGGATTACCCAGTGCCATCTTCAGACTAAATTAACACTGGCTTTTTGCAGCTTATATATGAGAAAGGTGATTATGCAATCAATCATGTAATAAAGGCTCTATTTGAAAATGTTTAACAGAGAAATGGAGTGTGAAGCTTGAATATTAATTCTTGGATCCATGGATCTTATTATTAAGGCCTCACACGTTACTCTCTCCCAGTAATTTTTAAATCGATTACACAGAATTTGAAAATCATTTTCTCCAATTTTCTTTTTACATTTTAAATTATGTTCGGCAATATTGCTCCCAT
>MQRK01217584.1:9520-30367 GCA_001938485.1 Girardia tigrina
GTCCTGGATCATTTAAAACAACTTGGAAAAATCAAGAAACTTGATAAATGGGTTCCAGATGATTTGAATGAAAATCAAAAGAACCGACGCTATGAAATTTGTTCTGCCAATCATCTTCGTAATAAAAAACGATCCATTTCTTGATCGTATTGTTACCTGTGATGAGAAATGAATCCTGTATGATAACCGACGTCGATCTGCAAAGTGGTTGGACAAAGATGAAGTACCGAAACACTTTCCAAAACCGAAACTAAGACCCCGTAAGGTTATGGTGACAGTTTGGTGGTGTGATGCTGGAATCATCCACTATAGTTTCTTGAATCCAGGTGAAACAATCACAGCGGAGAGGTACTGTCATTAAATTGATGAAATGCATAAAAAATTGAAAACCCTTTGTCCGGGATTGGTCAATCGAAAAATTCCCATCCTTCTTCATGATAACGCTAGACCTTATATTTCAAAAGTGACTCTTCAAAAACTTAATGAGTTGGGCTATGAAACCCTGATTCATCCACCATATTCACCAGACCTATCTCCAACGGACTTCTACTTTTTCAGGTATTTTACAACTTCCTACGGGAAAAAATTTTCAAAAACCAAAATGATACTCAAAATGCCTTCCAAGAATTCGTCGCTTCGAGAACCGATGCATTTTATGCTGATGGAATAAAACAACTTGTTTCTCGTTGGCAAAAATGTATTGATGCCAACGGTTCATACTTTGATTAATAAACTTTTGTTTCTGTGAATTTGCACGTCTTTGAAGTTTGTGTCCCATAACCGCCATTATTTTTCGACCAACATAATATAATAAAGCATACTTTTTAATATAATAGAGTATAACATTGTAATTATGTATTTGTTGAAAAATACAGTTTTTAAATATTTCTTGAAATTTTAATAAAACAAGTCTAAGACTAGTTTAACACATTAACACCGAACGGGAACATTCGTGCCCAACTAATAAAAATGGCTGTAAAAGTAAAGACATTGCATTTAGCTATGTTTCGTTGATAAGGTGTGTACTCTGAAGGTTCAGAACACATACGGAACATGTTTTGTTTCTCTGTCACCAGGCATGCGTGCGCAGTAGCCGGCTGACCTTGACCAAGAAAAGGGTGTATGTAACATGGCATCATAATCATCAATAATTCTCGGCATTAATGGATTAATGTCGGATAATCAAAACACTTCAAACAGTAAATTTTTAATAGAATGTATAGTCACTGAAGTCCTCAGGAAAAATTCCAAAATATAATTGGCAGGAAATTATGGTTATTACAAAGTGAAAGCACTATCCAATCATGTCATGTTGCGCTGTCAAAAATATTTAGTGACTAGATGTGAAGCATTTTTTCTGAACTGATCAAAATTCAACTCAATCGGCTACACGATCATGAACCAGATACTGAAGAAATATCAGTAGCTACCTTAAAGAAAGGGCTAAAAGAAAAATCGTCAGCTTCATCCAAGCCTCTTAGAGAAAATTGCATTGACACATGTCGCAATTTTGATACGATTATCACATAACAGGTTAGTTACCCCATGGTTGCTAGATGAATGCGTAAACACAGGTTTGAACGCTATCCTATTCTACCACAAACCATTAAGGATTTTTAGGTCTCTTTCTGAAAACCAAGTTTTCAATAAAAATTTTAAGGGATTTGTAGAAGTTGAAGGGGAAATTATTGGAAATTTGTTTTTTTCAACGGATCTAATTGGAAAATTTTAATCTATTGATTCAATATGCAATGGATTGCGTAAAATTAAAATTAATTTCTCCAGAGAAATTAATTCATTGGTGAAATTAGTTCATTGGTAAAATTAATTCATTGGTGAAATTAATTCTGCATTTCTTTTTTATCAAGATAATTAATTTATTAAATAGATAATCAATATACACAAATCGTGACGCATAACAAATTTTTACTGATCCTGAGATATTAAGATATTGGCCTTTAAAATTAGGAGTGGCAAGTTTGGTTGCGATTTTTGATTATGCACAACAATTATTTTTATTCATTTATTTTTTTATATATTTTTTATTCATTTATTTCCATGATTTGCGATAATCAAATAGTAATGAAGTATTGTAATCTGTAACTGTAATTCTGGATATTTAATAGATTTTATTATTAAAATAAGAGACAAAGAGACATCGATAAAAAAGATTTATCAAATTTGGTGTATAGTCTAAAGTTAGAAACTTACATTTAATACGTATTTCTCTTTCGACATTAACCAAGAAATGAAATGTAATGTAACGATCAAAGGTCTAGTCAATAATTATTATGAACACACTATAAAATGACATGCGAAAAATATATTTCATTGTATGGGTCAGGCCATTTAAGTTACTTGTACATTTGTACAGTTCTACTGCATAGTTTTAGAAGCAACCAGTCGAGAACAGAAATTTGTTGTTGCATTTACTTTAATATGTGTTCTAAATGTATAAAGTTATCTATTTCCATTCGTAAAAAACGGCGCTTCATTTGTTCATTTAAAAAGGCTTAGTATTTAGATGACGTTAGATAGTTATTATGATTTACTGTTTTGCACTTTTCTATTTTCGCTGATACCGCAGCATTATAATAATTAAACCCTTAATCTGGAGTCACTGAATCTATACCAGAATAAACTTGATAAATGCATCGAATTATTCGGAAATAAATTTCAGTCACGTGTTCGTTCATATTCATGTCTGCAACTTTATTTTATTAAATCAAATCTGTCTATCATTTTATAAGGAAATAATGAAAAAATTAATTATTATATAAAAAGAAAAATAATTTTTAACAAAACTTTTTCTTCATTTTTCAACATGAAAATACAGATCTCCTTGTATATTTTTAACAAAACTTTTTCTTCATTTTTCAACATGAAAATACAGATCTCCTTGTATATAAAGAATCATTTGTATATCATGATAATCGATAGTTGGACGAATATCAATTTTAGAGAAATGTTTACTGCTTTATTACCTACTTTATTTCTCTTACCAAGTTTTCGTCTCTCTGGGTGTGAATTGCTCTGGTTCTTCTCGGTAATTCTTCTGTAAGTGGATCTTCAGCCATCATGCGCACTTGTATTCTTTTGGGCAGTGAAGGCACTTGTATACACAGTATCTCCGCCTGTCAATTTTCGTGTGCACCTCAACTCCTTTCGAGTATTGAGCCTGAGGCTCTTTAGGAGGCCTGGGACGCTGATGGTTCTCAACGGGTACTCCCCCAATGTTGGGCTAAAGCGTACCTTTGTTCCGCCTGTCCGAAGATGCAACGACGTCATTACGACACCCTTCACCGGGATTGATTCATCCCAGATCATTAAGATGCAATCCAACCATCGACAGCGGGGTCACTACTCCCCACAGCCTTCACACCCAGATTTTCGTGTAATTGGTGCAACACCACATACATTGAAGAGACATCTCGTCATCTCTGTAAACGCATTAAGGAGCATGTACGATTGGGTAATGGTATTAATATTGCTGGATATATGAATATTTGGACAAACTGGACATATGAAAAATTTATAGATCGGATGTGAAAATAACTAATTTTAAAGTATTGTGCAGTAATTTTAAAAATAATTGGGAAAAGTCACTTGTGAGGCAATATTAATAAAATCGCTTAATCCGTCCATTAATGTCCAAACAACTCTCTTCTACTTTGTTGAAAATATTTGTTTAGTTATTACGCAAGATGTTTGCATAATAATCAATTTGATGTATATGACTGCAAAATTGTTGTTAATTAAGCTTGAAGATTGTAGAAAATCCTCCGAAATATATTTCGACAATAAAATTTGATTTTTTGAATGACGTTATTGATTTTTATAAATTTTACATTTCTGAAAAATGGTCTTTTATAGCATATTGTTTGCAAGTTAAATCATATTTTAACACAACTTTCTTTTTGAGAATAATCTTTATTTAGATATTGTCTGGACGAATATTATCCAAATGCCGGTTCTCCAAGAGTAGATATTAACAAATTAATTTGTTCCTTTTGTCAATTAATGCGATGCTACAATTTACACTCAACATGTTCTGATATTCAAATCGATATGTTAATTCCACAAAGACAAGCCTTACAGCAGATGTACCCAAAAGAACCCCCTGATATTTTAGAAAGTGAAATCAACAACCCATATCATTTCAAAATGAATGACAAGCCTGTTTGGAAAATACGGAAAATCCCAGATCACTTATATAAATATATTTTTCAACGTACAAATAAATTTATCAAACGAGTTGTCGAAGACTTTTATAATGAATCTACAAAAGATGATTTGATTAAATTACTAAAAGTATTTTAATCCGGCGTTTATTTATTTTATTACTCTTAACTTCAGTATCTCTGTTTTGATAATCCACAATGCTCTCAAACCATAATTGAAACTCTTACTAATGAACTTGCGCATTCCTTCATTCGTAACGTCAAATCTTTTATGGAATTATTTAGAGGTGTTTTAGAAATAAATGATTCCTGCAAAATCCGGAGAGCTCGTATAATGGTTGAAGGTAGTTGCTGGTTTAGATTGTATTATTGTTATCATTATTATAATAATTATTTTTGAAATAATAATTTTTGTTGAATAATAAATACAAACATTAACAATCAAATCTAACTCTGATTAAATATAATGCATCAAATTGTCTCAAATTATGTATTACTAAGGTTAGATTATATTTGGAACATTTGAAAAGTATCTGAAAATTTTTTTAAAAATTGGATAAAACTTGTAAAATATTTTGATTGAAATAATTTGAGTAAAAGTTGAAATAAATGAGTAAAGCGTAACACACCGCCCGACACCTACCCTAATCTCACTTTATGACTCAATTGATTGGTGTTTCTAAGCTAAAAGCATGTACCCACTATTTACTTTCAGGTATGGCAGATTGATATTGATTGAATGTTGTGTTTTACCAATGGACATTCGTCAATAAATCTGAGACAACTTTTACTTCGAACAATCGTCGTTAAAAGACTTCATAAACACTTGGATTAAAGTTAAGTGTAATAGAGAATACCAAGAAGACTTCCAACAGCTCTACATCCCAGCATCATCATGGACTGGAGGAAACAAGAGAAATAATTACAAGATGATACCCAAATACTCCCTCAGAAAAGCAAGAGAGCGTGCCTGTGTGGTGGAAGAAGTAAACTGTGGAGGAGGAATTATTTGCGTGACATGAAAAAGAATATATTAAGAAGAAAGTCCTTGTTTCTCGTAGACGTTTGGTCGATAAAGCCAGAGCAATCTATAACAGTAAAACAGCGGTTGGTGAGAAGCTGAAAATGAAGTTTTCAAAAGGTTGGTTGGACAAATTCCTGGTGTGACACAACATTGAACTGCATCGTACCACAACTGTTTGCCAAAACCCACCCCAGGACTACTATGAAAAGCTTGTGTACTTTATTATCTTTATTTCCCAGAAGCGGTAGCAAGAAAACTATGAACTGGAGATGATTTATAAAATAATAACTTAAACTTAAATTTAGAACGACATGTTCCATTAGACCGACATGATGACTCCCGTTCGAAACAATAGACCGCCATATCGCTCTATTAGAAGAAATTCGGTATTTAAATAATAATTTTGATTTTAATTATTTTCAACACGCTTGAAATAAAAATTCTAATGAATGTTTAAACAAAAATTTAAAACAAAGTAACCAAGAATTTTGTATTTGAAAAAAATTATCCAAAAAGATATCCGAATTTGTAAGAATAACAACGGGAAATGGTTTTGTTATAACTTGTAAATGTGATTTGAGTATTGTGAGGAATATTTTAAATTTGGTATGTTGAAATTGGTTTGTTGAATTTTGTAAGTTGAGTTTAGTATTTGGAAATGTGTTTCTCCCACCCAGATGGAAAATTGATATTTTAGATGTTCACGATAGATAATTATTCGAGTATAATTTATATTTTAAAGTACAACATAAAATATTTAAAAACATTAAAAATATTAAATCGTTTCAAATTTTCATATTAAAATTTAAATAAAATAAATAGTTTTAACTAAGTTTTGAATTAATTAAATGTTCTTTCTTTCCATAAAATAATTTTTAAATAAAATTAATATGTAAATAAAATTAATAATAAAATTACAAAATTTGAACTTTAAAAATAAAATCTGAAAATAATGAAAAATTTGTTCGAATAATTGTTTATTAACAAACATTAACTAAAAGTTATCAATTTAGAACGATGTTGAATTACGAGAGTTTTGCTGAGAGTTATCCAAAAGACAATTCTGATTGTAATGAAAATAAAAGTTTGAAAACCCATGTTGGTGTTCTTAATAAGTATAAATGATTCCAAAATTCTGTGTAAGTATTTTAAAAATTTATTATTAGTGTAAGCTTTTTAATTTTATATTTGATAGAGAATTAATTTTTTAAATTTTAAAAAAAAATTATTTTTTTGACTGTTTTATATCATTCAATAATGCAAAAATCTGTGGTATCAATTAGAAAGAAAGCTTAGAAAATTATATACAACAATCTCTCTAAATTTAGTTAGCTAATTCAGGTGAATTACTCTGTATGCACTGCTCCATAACTGTTAGCTGTGAGAAACAATTTCTAGTGGATAATCACCGTTCAATTGCTAAGCACATTCAAAATTCTAGTCACTCTAATTCTCAGTCTACATTGACATCTCAGGCGCAACCATTTATTTATGTTGATAAAAATGATTTTGCGTGTGATATCACTGAAGCCTTTCTCTCTACCGATATCCCATTATGGAAAATAAAACACCCAGTTCTTAGGCGTTTGTTCTCCAGATATATTTACCTGGAAGAAATGAGTTGTATTCGCCAAGTTATAGAAAATAAACCAATTTTCTTAGTTATTGATGAATCGGAAGTATTTGGTAAAAAATTATGAACATTCTAATTGGTACTTTGGACAATCTAAAGAAGGCTAACATGTGTGAATGTTTTGTTTTTGAAAATCATATTGATTCTGGTGGTGTGATTCGGATGATAAACGATCTAATTACGTTTCTAGGTTGTGATCGACAAAATTTTTATCTTCTATTAACTGTACGATTAACTTAATTTCTGAAGGATATCAACTCCTTCAAACTTTGTCATTTGGAGATGATCCATGTGGTGTTAAGAGATACCTTAAAAAGAGATTCAACAATAATGAAATGAATTCAATAATGACCTTAACAGATTCTCAAAATTTCCCAAGTTTGTACACAATGCTTCAACAGTGCCAACCATCAACAACTTTTTCGATGCTGAAGATGATTCTTGCAAATGACAGGAATTTCAAAAACGAAAATATTAAACAATTTATCATTCTTTATGATAATAAATCTGAGGAGCAATAATAATTAATAAATTTGTTTTCTGTTGATTTTTTAAATTTGTTTTATGATTGGTTTCATAATTCAACAAATTTAAAAGAAAAGAATAAAAATTCAATTTTTTATGGTAAATATATTTCTCCCTCTGTCCAAAAATAAGAGTCCCCTTTCTAAATATTAGGTTTTTCATTGATTTAAATGGTATGAAGGGATGAAGTCTTCATTGATAAACATAATTTGTCAGTTAACCAAAAACATCAAAGTAACGTGTAAAAATTCTGTGGAGAATTCCACGTAAAATATAATAATTCCAAGAACAATTAAACAATATTTTCTTAACTTTACAAAGTTGTATGGATTGCATTATAAGAGAAAAGGGTCAAATAAATATAAAATACCTCATCTAAAAAAAGAAAAATTACGAAGAGAATCAAAATTACCAATATCTTTAAAATACTCTGAGGAAGCAATGAAAATTTATAGAAGTAGTAATTTGTAACTTTTTTATATGTATAAATAATGTACCTGCGCCTATGTATGTGAAAAATTGTAGTTTTTAATAAAAACTTAATACTTTGTTTGTTTATAATGTCTTTTTATTTTAATCTCGAAAATCACAGTAAAATTGAAATGGGACTGTTATTTTTTGACAGAGGGAGTACTTTTTAAAGGCAATTTTAATTTTTTTAAGTCAATAAAAGCTATTGTAATTATCTTATTTAATACCTGAAATGTCAATAAAATGAACAAAAATAAATTTTTTATAGTTTTTAGGTCAATTTTTCAAGATTTTAGGTCGATAATCACCTGGGAGCCCTGATATAGAAATTTATTTATAGAAATGAAAAGAAAATGCTATTGCAAAGAAAAATGGAATCGACCCGATGATTATAAAATCTTGGTGTAATGAAATCAAAAAATTAAGGCGATAGGAAATAATATTTCGAAATTCTTGAATCAATTTTGCTTAAAAAATAAAAGATTCACGAATAAGAAAATTACAAGATCAGGCATTAAAAAATGGGCAAATAAATTAGTCAGATAAATTATATGATTTGCGGCGTCTGTTGGATGGTTCCATAAATTTATGAGATGAAACCGATTAACATTAACCCATTATAGGTCAATGTTCCATTTTTGGAACATAAATTATATCGGGGACTGTACTTTAAGTGATTATATTTTCTTTCATTATTCAACAGATATAAAACAGGACAAGCTATTGTTTAAATTTATATTGTTTGTTTTAATTTATTTTTATTTATTATATTTCGCGCAACTTTTAAAAATTAGAAAATTTCGAAAAATATTAAAAAAATATTTGAGCAATCACTATTTAGTCACCTTGAAAAAGCTAAGTGTGTGAGTTTGATTTTTTTATTAGTACATAATCTTACTTTATAACTACTAAAGAGGCTTTAGAAATATTCTCACAATGGACTATATACGACTTAACAGAATATGTTCCATTTTTGGAACATTGGCCTGTTCTCCCTAAGCATTAAGTAAACATGCATTAAAATTTTTTTAACCTTATTAAAACATTGAGCATTTATGATCAATTTTCTATGCTTTTTTTATGTATTTTATTATCTCAATAACTACTGTTATCATAGTCCATGTTTGTTTGTTTATAATGTCTTTTTATTTTAATCAGTTATTTTAATCTCGAAAATCACAGTAAAAAAAATCATCGAAAATCACATAGGTCTGCACAAAGCCCTAAAATTTCCTATACCTATACATGATACCTCATTTATTTATTATATTTCTGAAATGTCAAAAAAGTACTATAGTGTAGAGGAAGCTGCAGCAATAATTGAGAACATGGAAGACTCTGATAATGAAGATGCAGATATAGTTATAATCCCACCATCTAATGATGGAAACTCTAACAGATGAGGAAGATATTGATGAAGATGACATGGCTGCTGCTCAAATTAAAGATGTACCAGGACAACTGGAAATAATTTAAACCACTGAAAGAAATGATGATCATATTCAACCTGTTGAGAAAAAAAATGAAAAAAGAACCTTAAAGTACTGCCCAAATGGACTAATGGTGAAAGGTATACAAGTAATATACCTTATCAGACCATAGAGCCTTTATCTGAACAGTTTCCCATGTTAGCTGATAAAACACCCTTTGAATTGTTTTAAAGGAATTGTGTTTTTTGAACACCTTCCGAGGAATGAAACCATCAATTCAGACAGATATTGTGGTCAGCTGAAGAAATTGGCTCATTCAATTCAACAGGAACGTCCTAAATTGGCAAATCGAAAAGGAGTTGTAATCCAGCATGATAACGCAAGACCGCATACAAGTTTGACCACTCGCCAGAAACTCTTATCACTGGGTTGGGAGGTTTTGCCGCACCCACCGTATTCTCCAGACTTGGCCCCATCGGATTTTCACTAATTTAAATCACTGCAGAATTCCTTAAACAGAAAAACATTCGCCAGTGATGATGACATCAAATCATTCCTAGACGGCTTTTTTGCTGACAAAGGCAAAGGTTTTTATGAATCAGGAATAATGAAGCTACCGGAAAGGTGGAAGAAAGTGATTGAAAATAATGGACAGTATATCGTGTAAAAATATTTGTGCATCCATGTCATTTTTTGATAATAAATATTTTAGTAAAAAACACAATGACTTTTTGGCAACCCAATATCCATCTACTCTTTTGTAGGCTGATGCCTAAAAGTATTGTCTGATTTTCACAGAGATATTATAATTGGTTGTCATTTATGTGGGAAATCAATAAGGGAAATGGATGATATAACAAAGGAAGCAAATCTACTATCCATTATCAAATTCAGAAGTATGATGCAGGGAGTCAATTAGTAATAAGTGTCGAGCAGACAGACCAAAAATCAAGAAGCCAACGGTCTTTATGTCAAATTAAAAAACAATGTCTGATGTTCCATCTACAGGGTGTGACAAAAGTAACGCAAAATCTTGGAACGACTTAATTTTAAATCATACTTTTAAGNTCGTTCAGAATCTATGATTAGTTTGACTCATTTCTCAGCCGATTTCTATGTTTCAACTTTTCTTTCTTATAAATAAAAAATTTGAATTTCAAATTTGTTTTATCGATTCATCGCTTGTGTTAAGCATAAATTGGATTTAAAAGTGAACGTTTGGAGTTCATTTAATCGATAATGGAGAACACATTATCAACCGAAGAAAGAATTAAAGCCGTGAAATACTTTTATAAGTGCAGCAATTACAGTAATACAGCAAAGCAATTGAATGTGGAGTTAAATAAAGAGACAATTCAGCCATCAACAATTCAGAGACTCGTGAAGAAGTTTGAAAACACCGGCTCAGTATGTGACCTTCCAAAGTCAGGACGACCTTTCGTAATAAATGATTTTAATATCCAAACTGCTGTGCTGAGAGAGGTCAATGCTACTCCAACTTCTTCGTGTCGCATAATAAATTGTCAGTTGGATGATTCCGGTGATGAAATCTCTTACAGAAGTGTCCACCATTGTCTAAGAAGCATGGGCTTGGAACTATATATCCCGAGATTATTTCATGCACTCCATGAAGACAACTCAAATCGACGCCTACACTTTGCAGAAGAATTTTTGGCTTATGCTGAAGAAAATGTTTCCTTTGTTAATTCCATCTTATGGTCTGATGAGGCAGTATTTAAGCTGAACGGTCACATTAACAGGCACAACTACATCTGCTGGAGAAGCAACAATCCCCACGAGATCATCGAAAAAGAAGTAAATCTTCCAGGAGTTACAGTCTGGTGCGGAATTTCTTCTCAAGGAATTATTGGGCCCTACTTCTTTGATGGTACTGTGTCAGGTTCGTCTTACCTTGAAATGCTATCCGAATGGCTGTGGCCTCAGATTGAGTCGAGAATACAAGGTGGTGAACGAATCATTTTCCAGCACGACGGAGCAACACCACATTTTGCAATTATTGTGAAAGACTGGTTGAATGCAAAGTTCCCAGCTTCGTGGTTGGATGGAATGGCCACCGCGTTCGCCTGATCTTACCCCATCGGACTTTTTTCTTTGGGGAACGTTGAAAGACTTGGTGTACAACAGAAAGCCTCAAACAATCGAGAAATTGACCGCAGCAATCACCGATGGTGTACAATCAATTGACCATGAGTTGTGCCAAAGGGTGTGCCAGTCGGTATCTTCAAGGCTTCAGAAATGTTTGAACAGCGATGGTCATCATTTCGAAGACTGAATTACTATTCGAACATGAATTGAAACGACGTTTTTAGTTGTGTTTGAATAAAAATTTAATGTTTTACATGTATATTGTATCTAAATTTCATGTTTTGCGTTACTTTTGTCACACCCTGTATTAGCATGTCTACAGCTAGAAATTATTTGTGTCAAATTGGTTTTTATGGACGCTCATATAAGCGAAAGCCATTAGTTACTGAAGTCAATCAAGCAGTTAGACGTAAGTGGTGTCATGTGAAACGTCATTGGGGTCTTTCAGATTAGTCAAATATTATATTCAGTGACGAATCCAAATTTAATCCTTTTAATTCTGATGGCTTGGTATTGGTATGGTGTAAATCACATGAAAAATATTTGGTTACCGAATTTATTGCAACTGAATTATTTACAACGAAATAATGATAAAATGATAATAATCCAAATGTATTTTAGACATATTTTACAAAAAAATATTACACAGAATCAGGCAGTACTTTAAGTTTAAGTTTATTACAGAACTCATCAATACCAATGTGCTCCTGCAAAAATTCAAACTTTGCCAATTTCATTATTAAGGAGTCTTCTCATGAGACTTTGATTAGAACCTGGAGGATTTCGAGATTTCTCTGCCTTATTGTTTTTACGTAAATACTTCAAGTTTAAATCCTAAAACCCTCTCCAAGTCTCAAGAGAAGATTTCTTAATAATGAAGTTAAATAATAATGAAACTGGAATCTGTGTAATATTTTGTAACATTTAAATCTAAAAATACATTTGGATTATTATTATTTCGTTGTAAGTAATTCAGTGTTATAATTTTGTCGGTACCCCAAAAATATGACATTGACTGTACTGTTAAAATATTTGTTCATAGTGGAGAATCTGTAGTGCATATGATGGCTTCTTCTTCCATGGTAAAAATACCTTATATTGTTATGATAAGAACTGTCTTACTGCTGCAAGTCAACAGGAAATCTTAAATGCATATATTGTGCCTTTTATTCACGAGCGTGATTGAATATTTCAACAGGATTGAACGCCATGCCATGTTGCTCATTCTACAATACAGAGGTTTTCTGACACATGATATTGATCTTTTGTCCTGAGTTGTCGATTGGAATTGTTTGACTTCCGGTCTTTCAGTACTGGTAATAATCTATCGTTCCGTACTTTACTAGGTAACGGAGACTTATGATAAAGATGACAACTGACAGCCAACCAAAATCGATGATATTAAGGATTGTTTTTGGTTTGATGTGAAAGGTAAAATTAAAATAATTACATTGAGTGGGAGAAGTTTCATAGAAAATATTAGCATTTGGTTGGATGGCAGTTGTCAAATTTTATTATGTCTCCGTTACCTCATAAAGTAGGGAACGATAGAGAAAATATATCGTTTGTCAAATGGCAATTGATAGCTGCCAATCGTTGGTTTGCGAGAATGTAATTGGTCGCATTTTATACTTTTTGTTTAGTTTTTAGGAAAAATAAATTTATTTTAACCCGAATGGGTCCACCTTCCTTTTAAAAGAACACTGCTCAAATATTTTTTACATCAATTTGACGACTCAGCAACAGGCGGCATTAGGTACAATAGTCTTTGTATATATGAGTCATGAGTTTGAACTCATCAGTTTATTTTTTAATGTAGAACAAGTTATTTAGATATAATAAACCATAATTAATATCAAAAATTCATTTTTTCTAAAGGAAATAGTTTCGGTCCCATTAGGGTTAATCCAATAATTTATTGGTAAAATGTTTTTAATTACTGTATGTTTCCGTATAGTGTGTTATTTGAGTAATTGGTGTGGATTGACCTGATGATGAAATTGTTTTCTTGAAACTCGTCGTCTTGTTTTTATCTTTTTTATATAGATTTTGTATATATAAATGAAATTTCAATCTAAAATAATTGATAAATAACAGACTTTACTGTGTATTTTTTAAATGTCAATAAATTTCATTTGTCATATTTATGTGTGGATATTTTCCTTGATTTGTTTTCTCGTCATTTCACATCGAATCGTGTGATATTGTAAGAGTTTATTTTTTCTCGCCACCAATTGCGTGACAATCAGTTGATAAAACCCGACACAAAACAACAATACCAAACTTAAAACTCCCGTTACAATAATATAATTGTTATTTCGTTGTTCCAAATCAGAATCGAGTTGAGAAACGATCGGTTTGTATCTGATTTCATCGACCAATTTCTCTTGATAAAAGCATCGGGCGACCAAACCCAAACTTACACTATCAAAACGGAGTATGATTTCTGGGCCCCGGGTTGTCGATCGGAATTGTTTGACTTCCGATGTATCGGTGACTGTGGCGTTGATATTTTGCCAGGTTTCCAAGGAAATCAAATGTCGAGGAATGAAACATTGAATTTTCACCGACACAAATGGTAGAGAATTATTCGTCGTGTAATACAACACGGGAAAGACAATGAACTCAGTCAGCAACATATACCATTTTCTAGCGGCATTTTCGGTATTGTTTGTCGCGTAAATGATGTAAAGATACTTTTTGTTGTCGGTCGGGTGGAGGTCGAGTAGCATCGTTAGTTTACATTCGCCCGTGAACGACATAATTAATGATTGGAATCGGTTGTACTGGTCGTGTAGAGTTTGAGGAACTGTGTATTTATTGGGCCACCAAATCAATTTCGGAACGCCCGTGTCGGTCATGATATAAGATATTTGGACTGTGAGTTTACCGTCTTCGATTTTGTGACACGGTCGGCTGTCGATCGCCACTGTGAGAGTTTTCGTGTTGCTCTGGGTGAGAGGATTCAATTCTGTTATCATACTGTAATAGGAGTCAATGAATAGGAAATAGAGAAACAGTTTCTGCATTTAGGATTTTTTATTTTCAAATAATCATTGATTAAATAATCATTATTAAATTCTTTATTATTATTGACGATTTGTATTGACGGTTTATTTTTTAATATTATTACTATATTAGAGTAGAATGCTGATTTTTTTTATTAAACGAAATGTAATATTATTTTAATTGTACATTGAGTGTCCAATTTGAAACGATGAATTTAAATTTTGAACAAAATTAATTTATCTTACTAATAGTGTCATTTATAGTAAGACGGATTTCCTGTGAATAGATTAGGTTTCAAATACACCAACTCGAGCCACTATAGAGAGCTGATATCTTTATTTAGGACAATATTTCCAGTGAATTTTAAAATTTTCCTTTTAAATAGGACATCCTGTAATAAACAAGAATATTATTTGTGGAAAGTAATGAACGAAATATTTTCAAGGGAAAATATTTTTTGTTTAATATTAGAACGTTTGGGATTTTTAATTACTAAAACATCGGACTAAGGTCATTTTGAAACTTATATGAAAATACTATATTTAATTTTTTTCATGTTTTTCCTTTTTTATTTTGGATGAAGATGAGTATTTTATGCTCTTCAATCATTTATTGTTAAAACAGACAATTCAAATTATTTTCCAATTATAAACAAACAATGCCATTATATGTACAAACAATTGTAACAAGAAAGTTTTTTTCTGTTTTTGCACATTTGTTATACAAGAACTTATTGCGTTTATAACAGAAACTTTGTGTTTTGTGTGAACATCCATCAATATAACAGTGTCTTGTTTTATATTTTCTAAAGAGTTTATTTAAGTCAACCTTTTAAACGTTACACAAAAATAATTCAGTTTATTTAAATACCTTAATTCTATTATACTACATTCTGTTATTTTAGTAATTCTATTTTTAACCGGTTGTTAAAACCGTATATATTATATTAAAATAAATGCTTTGAATAAAATGTATTCTAAAGAAGTTGAAGTTTATTAGTAATTAAAATTTTCACTTACAATTTTAAAGTATTAATTCTTCATCTATTATTATATTATTATTATTATTCATAATAATAATATTCAAATCATGTTATCAAGGTGAACAGTTAGAATTCGCAGTTCGGTTCAAGGGTAGTTCTGAACGAAGATGTTATTTTATCATGAAAGTTATTTTGTTCTCTATCAATCAGTTAAATGATGAAGAGAAAAAGCAGCTGTGGGAAGAGTTATCAAATGCCAAAAGCGCGCAAAATATTCACGATAAAATAAATAAAGTTTTATATTATTAAAAGAATAAAACAAATTAATGATTTGTATCCTGAAAGGCAATGGTGAATTTAAAGAACCTCTTACAAGATCAGAAATCAAATTTTCGAAGTCGTATGGTTGATTCAAATGAAGAGAGTACTACCAACTCAATCGAAAGAACTGATTCCACCGATGAAATGGAAAAAATAGGCAGAGATATGTTACGGTTATACATAGTGAGTTTAGTCTAATAATTTAAATATATATTGCCTAAAAATAATTAATTTTTATAAAGAATTAATTTAAGCAATTCGAAAATTTCATGTCTTAAAGGTATCAAGCAAATATTCATCCATCAATTAAATTAATTTATATAAATTAATTTTTCACTTACCATATATACTCGCTTATAATCCCATCTGCATATAATCCGTGCCTCCTTTTTAAGCCACAAAACCCACTAAAAGACCGACGTATAAGCCGAGGTGCAAAAATTGAGACATGGATACATGCTAAGAAGAGCCCAAAATATACCAGCTGTTTTTAACATTTGACTGTTTCAATGTGTTCGAGATTCAAATTATACATACATATATATATATATATATATATTAATTAAAAATTTCAAGTATTGAAATAACCTTTCGTTCGTAATGTGAATCAAAACCCTTTTGTAGAACAGAAAACTCCTTTTTTGAAATGGATGAGGTTCTGTCATTACAACATAACCAATGATCAAGAACCTTACTCGATAGACTCATTTGCGAGTGCTTACTCACTTTTGAGATGACGATTTGTCTCTCCGATGTACGAGTTTTGACGTATATGACAATTAAATTTAGATTAACTTACCAGATTAGCTTGCAAACCACAAACTGTTTTCGATTTGTTTGAGAAGAAACTTTGATCTTTGGATGTGACAGAGACTACTTTAGCACTACTTATTGTTCTACAAATACTTTTCTTAAACGCTCTAAATCCTTCAGAATATGGAATTTTAATGATTTGTTTGTATTCTTCAGTATTTTCTTCTTTTAATTGTTTCTTAACTCGTGCATCTGTACATAATTTGTCTAATGTTACCCTAATGTTGTGTTATATTTGCTTGTTTATATATATATTTTCCCTCAAGCGCCTTCTAAGAATATTTAAACCCTGATTTGCAATTTCAAAACTGGAAGACAAATTCCAAACGCTGTGAACAAGCCCTTTGATCATACCCTCTCTGTATTTTTCCTCACAAAAACTCTGGTGTTGTGTAAAAACCTGTATCTGTTGCCTTTCTGAATAATTCAGTTTTATAGCCTCCATTCATCCTGGTGACAAGAATGTCCAGAAATGGAAGTTTATTATTTACTTCCAATTCTTTGGTAAATTTAATATTAGGATGAAGACCATTCATGAATGTTAGGAATGGTTTTATGAGAGATTGATTGCTGAAAACCAAAAAGACATCGTCCACATATCTCTTATACAACACAGGTTTTTCACCAGGGTATGCATTCATTTTATCCTCAAGCGACTTCATAAAAATTGATGCCAAAGTTGGTGCTAGTAGAGAACCCATTACGACACCGTCTTCCTGAATGTATCATTCATTATTAAAAGGAAAAGGTACATTTTGGCACGAAATTTAAAAAGTTCTTTCAGTGCCTGTTTGTTCATTATTTTGTTCAGAGAGTTAGAGCTGTAATCCCATAATTTTTTACTCAAATCAATGGTTTCATTGATGGGTACGTTTGAATAAACTAGAGACATCAAATGAGACCATACACTCAGAATCACATTTCGGTACCTGATTTAAAATGAAATCTTTGAGAGTCAAAGCTATCCCTAATCTCGAAATCATTTGAAATCAAGGAACTCAAAAGGGAATCAAAGACCTTCGTGACTCTGCACTGAGCCGTGTCAATCATTGATTAATGAGCACTCGCAAATGAGTCGATCGAGTAAGGTTCTTGATCATTGGTTATGTTATAAGGATAGAACCTCATCCATTTCAAAAGATGAGTTTTCTGTTCTACAAAAGGGATTCGATTCACATTATAAACGATAGTTTTGTGAATATCTACTAATAAGACACTACAACCCATCAATTAATATTAACAATGGGCAAAGTAAGGTTACTTCAATACTTAAAATTTTTAATTAAAATATTTTTGCCGTTATTACCCAATAATACTTTAATAAATTATAATATACTTTTAAAATTATTCCATTTAAACTTATAAACCTTTGAAAATCATATTATTAAGAACAATTAAAATATTGAACTACTCAAATATTAAAATACTAAATTTCCGAATATTGATGATGATGATGTATGTAAGCATCGAAACATGTCCAAATATTATATAAAAAAGCTTTAATCAAATTAGGTATATATATATATATATATTATTACTCTATAGAAAAGAAGTTGTGTTTAAATGGTACAATCAATAAGTTTTTAGACTCCTCAAAAAAGGAAATCTCTGCAAAATGAAAATCATATGAGACTTGTTACTCTGCACACTTCCGCTTATGATGTGAGATTATTAAAAGTATTTTCAAAGATATTCGAGAGTAAAGACCTTAAATATTCTTAACGTCTTTCAGCTCTGTTTTGCAATAACAAAACGCAACTCGGTTAGAGAATCCAGGGAAGCAGTCGTCATGAAGGGGTTGTATTATTTCTGTACATAGAAAACATTGTGGATAATTTTTCCAACTAATCCTAGAACATATCCATCTTCAGTACTATTAAGAACACTAATATGATTTCAAATACTTTTATTGACATCAGAATTCGAATTGTCTCCAGGATAATTATCCACAAAACGTCCGTAGTTAGACATCGTTCTTGATTGATAAATATAAAATTCTTTTTCTAAACCTCTCATTATTCAAACAAATTTAAATTATAATTCCTTACTAAAATATTTTAAAATTATTTTCAAAAATATTCTAATTCATTTTAAATACCTTTTTTGTGATTAAATTTCAATTATGATTAAATAATAATTATGATTATGATCACTTTCAAAGATTTAAAATATTTTGAATTAAATATTAATATATTTATTAATTAAAATATTTTATTTAATTTTAAAGTTGATAGTTGCATTCAAAACATTCAAAATATTAATCTTCTATCTGGGTGGGAGAAACACGATCCTTAAAACAACACACCAAACACAACATACAATAAACACCATTCGAAAATATTCCTCACAAGTACGATTAATGAAGTCGTTTAATTTCTTTCCATCTCATAAAGAAACAAGTTATACAAAATCTCTAGAGGCAAAGCGATCTTAACCCTTTCGCAGCTGCTGGGACACATATGTCCCAGTGAATGTTTCAAAAGGCTGTTGGGACATATATGACCCATCATAAAAGACGAATGGGATATATTTGTCCCAACCTCCCCAGCCCGCCCCCTGAATAAATTTCCAAAAAAAACTTTAAATAATAAATTTCAGACCGGAATAAACATTATATATTTAACAAAAATTATCTATAACTTAAAACGGAAAGCCGCTGCGAAAGGGTTAAATACACTAATAGAACAAAATTTTGTTTTTGAAGTACTGAGTGAATGAGAAAATTGTCTCTAAAAAGGTGAAAAATATAGATCAGTACCCACTGCAGTGAGTGATGTAAGGTTTTCTCTTTTATAGATCACATTTTTTTACTGCGAATAGCATATTATACTTTGATAAGTATGTTATGCCGAGATTTACCTATGAAATAGTTTTCAGTATTATGAAAACATCAGTATTTTACAGTGAACATTTTATGAAAATAAATCATATTTTCTTTGATTATTCAACAACCTGAAAAAACATTGATTTAGAGATATTAACTATGGTCTAGAATGATCATGAAAAATATAAAATGATCTCTACTGATATCATGACTATATATGACACAAAATCACCTTTGACGGGAAACTCTTGATCGTCTAAGCTTTATTTTAAATTTTAAACATTTGATCTTGGCTTACCCTGGGATTACCTCGAATGATATTGGCTAACCTTATATCTACATACATCCGACACTAAAATTAAAAATATTGGAATTTTGATCTTGAACGATTTTGAAGGACCCTTGGTTATTATATTGATCCATATCAAGATTAATGAGACATGTCCAAAAATACATAGTTTATGGGGTTTTGAAAGCATCTGGTAGCTATAAAGAGCTGTGATAACACATACATACGTAGATATATGGACAAACCAAATTCAATATCACCTTTTTTAATATGGGAAAATTCGCTAAAAAGAATTTATCAATCGAATTAAATGATAAATAATTTTTACTATACATTAAAATGACTATTAAACTTTATCGTTTATTTATGAAATAAATCTGTATTTAATAGAAGTGTTTAATAAAATGTCTTAATTAAGTATGTGACACAAAATTTAAGAGTTGTGAGACGCGGTTGCAACCTCAATATCAGAATTCATTTTTAACACCAAAATTTATTAATATGTCAACTCACAATTTAAAAAAAAAATTTCGTTAATTAAAATTTTCAACTCACCTCAAATTTTATTTTACTTTCAAAATAATTATTATATTCTATAACTTATTTTTGACTTTTTTTTCTATTTCAAATTTTTATTATTTTTAAAATGCATTTTTAAAAATTATAAGACAAATAAAATTAATTTATTCTATTAAATAAAATCCAATGAATGTGTAAAAAACTTTAAAAATAATTTATTATATTCGATAACATATTTTTGAACTTTTCTTTTTATCTAAAACTTTTTTTATTATTTTTAGAATGATTTTAAAAATTTTATTACCTATGAAATTAATTTATTTCATTTAAATAAGATGCAATCAAACTTGTAAAATTTTAAAAATATTTATTATTCTGTATTTTGTAAAAAATATTCTAAACACAATAAAACTTATCTTTTAAATTTATATAACATCTAATTTTAAAATTAATTCGAAGAAAACTATCTAATTTCGTAAAAAAGCAGCTTGATATATAAATTTACGCAAAAACTTATTTATTGTATTATTTCTTTTCAAATTTTTATTTTAAAACTACCAACTGAAATATATCAACTTTAAAATTTTGTGGTTTTAAATTCTGTTTTTACAAGCTTTTATTACGTTTCATTTGTTTGTTTGTTTGTCTGTATGGATCAAATCTTGCGATCGAAATTTCACCCACTTCCCGTTGTGCTGGTGACTTGAAATTTTCAGGAGT
>MQRK01217584.1:59497-71049 GCA_001938485.1 Girardia tigrina
TAAAAAATTAAATATTGATAATCCATCTGGTTAGGAGAGGCACAATCCCAAATCAACATACAACATTTAAACATGCAAACACTACACAAAAACATACACACACCAAATATTCCTCACAATTAAATTAAAGAAAAACATTTTGTGATTTTTATCTAATAATATCTTTATAATTAAAATAAATCAAAGTCATTCCCTTACAACTAACATTTTATAAAACTAACATTAAAACATAAAAATATAAAATTATAATTTCTGGAATTCCGAAACATGTTCAGTAATCAATTTCTTATACAGTTTTATCAAAATTATTTTTCAAAAATCTCAATGTAAACATCAGAGGAAATATTTTTGCAGAAAACTCGAAATGTCTAGAACAAATTTTCTAAGTTTGGTTGCAATCGGTGCGATAGTTAGTGAGTCTATTTGTGACAAACATATACACATACATTTTATATATAGAGCCACTATTCTGTTCCGGGCAACTCGGGGAAGTAACATAACTGTCTTACAAAATTGTATTATATTATTAAAAAATCCTCAATTCAAAATTTTAAAAAGAAGTTAAATTTATATGTTGTTTTGTAATTAATTGAAATAAACGCATTGCTCTGTATTGATTTTTCGATAGACTGAACCTCACTCCGGGTCACGTCTTTGTGCGTAGGTTGAACAATGCTACTCATTTCCAACGCTTTTCTGACAGATATAAACTGATCACGCGGTCTGAGGCGACGTTGGACCGTGAGTCTCCAGACGGGGGAGCCGAGGACTTCCCGACCGGTGCAGTAGGACGGTCGCACAAGGCCGGCATGATCGTCGAATTTTAAGCAGCGCGGGTCACGATCCTTTCAGTTAAGTGGGCCGCGACCAGGCCACTCTGATCAGTTCTGTGACTCATAATATTATTTGGAAATTTTAAATAAACGTAAAAATAAAATACAATAACATATCAAGAAATTACACAATGAGAGTTATTCAAACGTAATTTTAACAGTATAAATTAGTTATAAATTTGCTGTTATAATGGATCTGAAGATAATCTTTAGCTTATTAAGGATAAAGTTTCTCACAAAATAAGGAGGGTCAAGATATTTAGGGCACATAAATTAAAAAAAAACTGTATATTCTTTTAAAATTAAAAGCCTAATTATCAAATAGATTTAATTACTTAAAGATAAAAGCATTTTTGTCTATTTGTATTTTTGTATTCTTTAAAGAAATAATTCTTCATTTGACTCAAATAATAACTCTTAGTTTAATAAATTTCGTCAAATATTTATTATTTAATTTTTGACAATTTTTCATAAGTTTCAACAGTTTTTTATTATAATAATCAGAAATTTTCTCAAAAAAAGGAAATGACTTTATAAATTTTGGATTTATTCAACACTTCTTGAAGGAGACCACAAATATTAACATGCCAACCTTGGGAATTTAAAAGAATACTTTTAGTTTTTAAAAAGCTAAAAACATAGAATTATATATGGAATGTTGTGGAAGATCACAGCTTTTATAGTGTCAAAAAGTAATTTAAAGACTCGTAAATGGTATTCTTCGGTCACTAAAATTATTTGGGACTTATCAATCACTGACGACTCCGTTTTGTTTACCGAAATGACCACATTTGACTGACTTCAGTGTAGGAATGTCCAAAAAGTTAAATTAAGACAACCAAAAATGCACTTTTATAAACTGGCCTTAGGATTTGTCACCGGAAGTTTATGGTTTATTCCGTCAAGTCGGACTGATTAATCAAGTTTTCTAATTAATATAAGTGCATACACAAATCATTTATCAACTAACAAATTTGAAGAAACACAAAATGATGTTTGTTCCAAATGTTCTTTCCTTATTCATGTTTTTCGGATTTGCTCAAGTTTTTGGCTTTAATTTCAATAAACTTTCGTGGGATGGTTCCTTTCTTCGGTGGAGGGAAAGAGAACTCTCAAGAAAAGAACACGTTGAATTAATATCTCTCAATATTCCTTTAGTGTTTTCCCATGAAAAATATAACGACGTTTTGGTAATTTTTATTTTACTAATTATTCTGATAAATATAAAATAATATATAAATAATCATTCTAAAATACCAATGTATTTCTTTCCATTGACGATTATAAAGTAATTAAAAAAATATTTTAATTAATTATTATTTAAATGAATATTTGATGAATATCTTTAAGTCATCCATGGAGATCGGGATTTATTTTAACGAAATTGTATTTAATTTAATTTTGATTTACAATTTTTGGAGGTTTTTGTTAAAATTTAAAATATAATTTAAAATTTAATCAGTGGTAAAATCGGAATATGTATACAAAATATTTAAAATATTAATGTTTTCACTTCCTAAAAATTGAGGAATTCAACATAATAAAAGAAGTTTTCACTGTCTTTGCTTAGAATTATTGAATCTTAGGATCTTTTACGTGTTCAGCCATGTTTCTGAGTCGATAGATAGATGTGGTCTGTATATCAATGAATATAATGATACTTCAAATTGTACGCTAAATAATTACCAATAGAAATTGTTAGTTGCGTTTATATCATTTTCGATTTTTGTTTAGTCCAAATAATAATTTTTATTTCAAACAAATTATCAACGTTTTTCCATTCTTTTTATTAACTTACTTTATATATATATATATATATATATATACATGTATCCATGGAATTTAGAAACCTGTTTTTGAAGGCCTTCTACTAAAAAAAACTAACAAAAAATTTGACGGGATGGCCCTGCAACTTTGACTGTTGTTGAAGATGCAGATAGGCCGCCGGATCCGTCATATTGGTTCGACAACGATGATATAAATACCTTCTTGGAACACATCAACATCTCAAAAAAGTCTCAGCTTCTGCCAGACTTTGTTGCAACTAGATTGTTTCATGGAGAAGAGGATTTAAATACGGTCTTTACTGGCTTTAATACAAAAAAGAGATTCATACGTAGTTCCAATCAATCAAAACTTACACATTGGCTTGCACTGTGCTGCACGCCGGAACACACGTATATCTACAACTCACTGAGTAACTTGCCGTGTGAGAAGACAGTCACAGCTCTAGTGGCGCCACTCATTACTGCTATAAATGAAGTCATCACAGATATAAAAAATAAACCCTATAGAGTGCGGCTCCCACTGAAGTTCCCCGAATGTGAGCAGCAGACGATCAATAACGATTGTGGTACTTTTGTCTGCGGCTTTATAGAAAATATAATAAACGAAACAATCAACCCCCTCTTTGAAATAAACATAGAAAACATCCGAAAACACTGTCATCAGCTGCGCCCTCATGTATCGGATCGTCCTGCGAAACAACTGGGGATGGGGACATTTCAGTCACTGAGATATCTAAAACAAAAGTTTATTTAAAAAAAGTCAACAGAAAATTAATGTATATAATACCAAAAGGGAAACAATTATGAACCTCCGACGATTTGAATATTTCCAAATGTCGAATCTTATTGATATATTACCGCCTATTGATAAGTGGCTTACCTTATCTACACAAGCCACTTATCAAATTGCCAAAAATAATGAATCATATATAAAAAGTAATATATCATATAAAATATTTATAAATATAGATAAAGTTTTTTGCCCGTTATCTATATCAGACTTGCAATGGATTCTAGTAGTTTTTGATGTTAACAACAAAACTGCCATTGTTTATAATGTCATGGAATCCCTAACACTGGAACAAGAACTGGCAATCAACAGCATCAATGCTAATCTTCTCTCCTTCTTTCGATTAGGAGGTGAAGGTTGGATCTTGAAACAATCCAATGATTTGCTAACTTCACAAAAATTTGCAGAGAGTGGATACTGGATTGCCAAATCTATATGGAAATTGTATTACAACAACCCCTCCAACAATGATGTACGAGAAATAATTTACAACATCACTAAAAAGAAAGTTCAAAAGAAAATTAGGCGACAAGAAAAAACTATTAAAGAAAAGAATAACAGAGAATTGCGTTACAAATAAATCTCAGAGATAATAGTGGCTAACTCCACAAAAAGTGCTGCAGAATTGGACTCGCTCATTACCAACTACATTTTGCAAGCAAGAGTTAAAACGGTTAAAAATCTCAATGCATCAAGAAACATCAGGAACATTAGAAAAAACGGATGTAAATCTACGATATTACTTTAAAATAAAACCGAAAAAGGCCATAGAAATAATTCTAAGTGACACTACTGTTGACGAATCTCTTACAAATTACACCAAATCAAAAAGCAACAATCCTCCTGAAACAGACTGGAGCAATGCACCAAACATCAAACCTGGCCCAAAATTTCAATTTCAGCATGTCACTCCAGAAGAGATTGTCAACATACTCAAGAACACCAAAAATACTAGCCCTGGTATATCAAACATTGGCTATACAGATATTGACTATTGCGACCCGGGTTGTCAATTTCTGGCCACATTATTCAACAAAATCATTGATACGGGAGTCATTCCACCCAGTTGGAAGAAATTCATAACGGTAATGATCTCAAAACCCAGTAAGTCAGGAAATTACAAAGATATAGGATCATGGAGACCAATAGCCCTGATGGAATGCATTGCCAAGTTGTTCACATCTTGCCTATGCACTCAACTGGAACAATGGCTGGTGAAGAACAATTTAATTTCAAAGTTCAAAAAAGACCTCGGACCATCGGATATGTGCGCTGAACACAATAACGTCATGAGAATTTTACTGGAGGAATATCAACATCTTCACATTGCATTCCTCGATCTAACTGATGCGTTTGGCAGCATTCCAATTTATCATATATTAGAAGTTCTCAGAAGAAAAGGTCTAGATTCATTCTCCTACTCTCTCATTGTAAATCTGTACTCGGATTGTTCATCAACATATACCTGCAATGATTGTACGACTGAAGACATATCAATCAGGAGGGGGTTAGACAAGGATGTTCTCTTAAAATGCTGCTGTTCAGCGTTGGCATTGATCCAATTTTGGCTGCACTACAAGATAATGATGCTTTTGGTATTAACACCGAGGCTGGTAAGATTACTTGTCTGGCATATGCAGATGATATTGCACTAGTTGTAACCAGCAACTTTTGTTTACAAGCCATGGTTTCATCTGCATGTGATATGGTTGAATGGACTTCTATGCATTTCAATCCAGCCAAATGTTATAGAAATACAGATCCATGTTCTATGTTGGTGTAAACCCAACAGCACTCTGATACAGGCGAGACATAATGCAATCGCAGAAATCGTCACAGATGCTTTACGTGCAGAGAAACCAATTTTAAAAATCATCATGAATCGAGAGTGTGATTGGTCTGTGTCGGGAAGCCGGGTTGATTTACAAGTTTATAACCATGGAACCAAAGAACTCTGGCTTATAGATATAAAAACCCCTTATGACATAATCAAAGCACTTAAAGATTCCAGAGATAACAACAAAAAGAAATATAAAAGTCTGCTAACTGAAGCAAAGGCGGCTCATAAAGGATGAACTGTAATATTAGAAGCAATCGTGGTCGGCTGTTTAGGATCTTGGCCCGCTGATAATGACAACCTGCTTAAAAACAAATTACGTTTTTCAGGTATAACTATAAAAAATCTAACCAAAATATGCAGTGTCGAATATCAAATATTCCAAATCGACATTACATAAACACAATACCGGTCAATATAACCCCCTGATACCAAATGCGGTGACGACAAATCTTACCGACACAGTCACCGCAGATGCACCAGTAGCCGGTTAATAACATTAATCTCCAACACAAGTCGAAGATGCTCTACACAGAGACCATAGCTTTGAGCATTCAATGTATATCCCAGAATACCTTTACGTATTCCAACTTGAAATTTTGTCACAATTTTCTTCAAACTTTGCACACTTACTCATTCTCGATGACAATAAATAATTATGTAAAAATTTGATCGAAAAAACTTTTTAAGATCCCAAAATGGGGAAAAAAACGGAAAATTCGGAGTTTCCGCACAATATTAATTGCAAGATATCTATTTACACATTATAAGTTGTTTATACTAATTTTTAATGTGATTTTTAAATTAAAATTTTTTAAATCTTAAATTTTTATATTTTAAAAACTTTGTTGGCAAAGTAGAGTTTTGTCTGCATAAAGAATGGATATAAAAATTTTAATATTGTGATTTACTAGTTTAATAATAAATTCACCGACATTTATCTTAACAATCAACTTATGATTAAATTTCTCAAAACAGAAACTTAAAAATGATATCCAAATCGATTAAAATTTATTTTAAAATATTTAAAAATTTTTTTCATTTAAAATTGATACAATAGTTAACCATTTTTAAATTTTGTTTCCAAATTTTCGATTTCGAATTGCAAAAAAATCAGAAATCAATTCACTTTTCAAAAATTTTATTATTATTTCCAATTACATAAATTTTCAATTGATGCAGTTAAACAATACTGCAAATTTTTTTTCAATATACATATTTTTGAGAAAAATTCAGAATTTTTTTTAAATAATAAGTTAAATTTTTTATGATAAATCTTTTTTTCAATGTTTTTTATTAAACAAAATGTCAGATAATGATAAAACTGAAATCTTTATACACACAAATGTTTTTTAAATAATTGGTTCATTAATTTGAATCTTCCATACAATATATTCTAACGTAATATTCATTTTAAAATTTAGGAAACCATTTTATTCTACTATATTAAAATTTATTATTTCCAGAAATTATACATATTCTATTTCAGTTATATTATTAATCCTGAAACAAAAATTTAATTAAAAGTATTTTTTAAAAAAAAGTTAGTTATTTTTATAAATTTTAACTACTTCTAAAATATTTTAAATAGGCGATAAAATAAAAAACAAAAAATAATATTTTATGTTTTTTGCCAATCAAAGTATTTTTTCGTATCATTCCTTTTCTTATTCAATATCACTAAAAAAATTAAATACATTTTATATCTTGATATATTCTATACAAAAGCCAAAAGAGAAAGGCTTTCTAAATATCACATAACGTAACTAATTAAATTTAATAAAGGAAACGTAAAAAACAAGGCTAAATTGTAATATTATTATTAATATTATTAAAGCAAACATATAGTAATAAATTATTTAAGACATTTGTTGTTTGATCAACGCGCAACCCACTTGACAAAGTTCAAAGATGAACGAAACATGCTATGAATAATAATGTATTAATAAATGTTTGATTTAATAATACAAATTTACATTTTAATTTTAATTATAGCGCTAAAATATTAAACCCTATTGCTTTTCAAATTATTATAGATCAAAACATAGTGATTTACAATACGGTCTCCCGTTATGTAAATTGAAATTCGCTTGAGAATTTCTTATTAAAATATATCCAGTAGTTCAAAGTTATACTTAAACGTCTTGGCTAGGAATGTTCACTAATCCACGTTTTAAGATGACGATATGTTTCTTCGACATACGAACTATACAAATCATAAAAATTACCTTTTAACAATGATTTAATTTTTTTTGTTCAATTAATTTCCTATTTCACCACGATGAAGTTTTTCTCTGCAATAAAGAGTCACATTAAGGTGTCTGACCGGGTCAACCGAACCGTTGTCTCAACCACAATGTAGTGATTCCACCAAAAGAAAAAAAAACTATTTTTGATAATTTTTCACTGAGAATTTTTTTCAAATAAAAATAGTTCTTCAAAATTATGTAGCTGGTAAAGTCTACTTTATCGTCTCAATGTGTTATTTTGGTTGGAATTTTACCATAATTTACCATAAAAAATAAGATTGCTAAATTGATGAAGTTACACGTTTGGTTCAATTCTACGTTGTCAACCGATAACGCTTATGTAGTATTGTGCAACGTATGCCTATTTAATCGTTTTGATATACATTTCAAAAACTTATTTGACTTTTTGTAACGCTATATGACTCTTTTATGATTTGAAAATAGAATTTAATTTATTTCTGATAATTCTCACCCGGTAAATCCAGCCTACCTAAGAAGTGACAGTCGCAATTTTAATAAATAATGCTGTAAACATTATTTGTAAATCATTGAAGTCGTTAGGAAAATATTTATTTTTTCAAATCGTTCTCTTTCTCATTGTTAGGTTTTGTCTCTTGTTTATCATCTGAGTAATATTACCATTTACTTTCTAATTTGAGGACATGTTATTTCTTTCTAACTCATCGTACATATTCTGAAGATTAGAAAGTGAACTTCAAACTCAGTTACCTTATAATTTTTATCATATCTTTTTTTACCTTCATATATATTTTTTGATGTGGTCAAAGATCATGCGTAAATTTGATTTTGAGGAGTCTCATTGTGGATTACTCCTGATTGGACACTAGAACACATAGATTAACAATCCTGGAAAGAGGCAGTAGTATATTTGGACGATATTTTGATTTTTACAAAAATAAAGAAGAGCATATATTGGGAAGTTAGATGCCGCCGATATTGAGAACTCATGTGGAGTCACGGTGACGGTTGCAAGTTGCATCGATGAATTCCCCTCGGAGTCTCGTGGTGTCGATGAGTGGCGGGTGGTGGAGACGAATCGATTGGGACCCGTGCGTTCGGTCAATGATAGATTAATGATTTTACCCGTGTGTGATGACGTTTGTAATATAAATTGCAGGCCGCCATCTTGCCCGTTCAGATCGACACTTGTCGACAGGTTAATAAAACCGAAATCTTCTGACCGTGTATCGGTCGTCGCTCCATTAATATAATTAATCAATCCTGAGCTCACATTGGTGAAAAATGAATGCAATGATAAAATCGACATTTTTATTTATAAAATCAAATCGACAGTTGTACATAAAATCATATCAACTTATTTCTTTTTTATTTACTCTTGTAAATTGAATTTTTAAAAATCGATCGTATTAAAACAATGTTATTCTTTTCGATTTTTCAATTAATTAGTTGAAAAATGTTTTTTTAATAATCGTTTATTTTTGTCCACTTATTCTCGTTCGTTCTTCATTTAGAGCAATAATTCGTTTTTTTCTAAGATTGATGAAAATAAAATTTTATTTATGAATTTTTGTTAATAGTGGATAAAAATTATTAAAGACAATATTTTATTGATAATAAATTTTGTGAATGATGAAAAAAAATTAATTAAATGATGAGTTTATCTATCTGTGATATGATTACAAAAAATAACAACAAAGTTGGATTGATCGGCAATGTGGGAATCCGTAGGAAAGTGATTTGCTAAAAAACTGATCACTACAGCATATGCAACGAATAAAACATGTATTGGAAAAAATTAAGGAAGTAGGTTTAAGAATTAATCCAGAAAAGTGCCAATTTTTAACAGAAAGAACAAAATTTTTAGGATATATTGTCTTTAATTAATTTTAATTTTTGTGACTTAGTTAAGTTATTGTTTACAAAACTATAAATAATGTAAAAGTTAAAATAGAATCTAATTTGATTTTCAGATAGATCGTGATGGATTTATTTGTTTCGGCAAATTTATGAAGAATCCTTTGCTGGGAGATATTTTGCATAGAAACGAAAGTGGTCAAATAAAGTTAGCAGATAATATAGGCATTCTCACACCCTTTAAAATTCCGTGGAATGAATCCGATGACCGCAGTAAGATAAGTTATCGGTAAGTTTAATCAACCAAAGTATTTATGACTAGAAAGGTTTTGTATTTTTGGTAAAATGTTATTTTTACTTTTTAAAATTACTAACTCTAATCTGTTAACTTTTAATAATAGCTGATAGTCAGGACTTTTGGGCGCCGCCGTTTTGGCGATGCCGTTTTGGCACCGGACATTTTTTGGTAATATGGAAGAAATATTGAAACGCTCAAAGTTTTATTTTTAATAATATATATGTTATTCCGAATTCGTGTATTCCGTAAATCGGTTGCCGAATACACGAATTCAGGAATTTTTTAAAAAAATTTTTAATTCAAATATGAAATTGATATTAACATTTAATATGAAAAATTATATATTTAATATGAAAAATATCAATTTATTATGAAAAATTATCAATTAAATATGAAAAAATATGTATTTAATGTGAAAAATTATGTATTTAATATGAAAAATACTAATTTATTATGAAAAATGTTTTTAAAATACACTTTTGCAATTTAGCATAATAAAGTATGATTTTTTTAAATTTTAGTTTATATTTTCTCAAATGACATTGATATTTTTTCATATTAAATACATAACTTTTCATATTAAATTTCATATTTCATAATTGAATTAAAAATTTTTTTAAAAAATTCCTGAATTCGTCTATTCGGCAACCGACTAACATGTATATTCCCAAAAAAGAAAACTATGAGCGTTTCCATATTGTTTCCATATCACCAAATATAGGTCCGGTGCCAAAAAGTCGCGTATCCAATAACTGAAGAAAAAGATCATTCATGTTGACTTAAAGCGACCTGAATTACTTATAAAATTTTTATCATTTGGAGTTTTCAATTATCAAGTAATGAGATTCTTACCTTGGTATATTAAAAATAACAATTTTTAAAATAACGGTCCAGATTGTATTTAATTATAATTAATTCGATTAATTAATTAGTTTAGAAAAATTAGCATGATATATTTGACATCAAGTTTTAATTTTTATGAACAAGATTCATAAACTGTTCTCAGTATTTATTATTATGTAGTACTTAAAACTAGGTAAAAATATTCTGCCATACCCCCTAAGTCTCAATTAAGAGACTTCCATTGTACGAGTTCATTGAGTTTATAAATAACTTTTACATGTTTCACTAGGACAGAATCTTCTGTGTAATAAAATATGAGTAGGGGGAAAATGTATGTTTGACACCAATCGATAACTGACCTCCCTGGGGAGTTCCCCGTTGCCATGGCAACGGTCCCGGTTACCATAGCAACAGTTCCATAAGCACTTTTTTGAGAATTTCAAAAATATTCGAAAAAATCGATATTTCAGCAATTTTTCGATAATGTTGACATGGAATCTGAAGGTAGGTATATGGATTTCTATTCAAGTGCATGAGCACATTTTTGATATTTTGCTGCTTTGTGCCTATAAAATCGATGTGCATTTTGTGTAAATTTACACATTATGCTAATTATAGGAAAATGTGATGAATATGTGAAAATTCTAATTGCATATTTAGATAGAGAATCAAAATTGGCATCAAACACATTGTTAGGAAGAATATAAGTATTATAAATTATTATTATCAAATTATTGTTTAGAATTATCATTCAAATCTTTATTAATTTATTTAAAATTAATTAAATATGGTTCCAATTATTTCGTAATTAATTCTCGAATGTTTTATGTTTTGTTTTAATCAGAATAAATTTTTGGTAACAAGTTTGAATTCGTATTGTTAATTTAATTTAGATATCGACTAACATGGCGACCACTTTCAGTTATTGGAAGAATCTGGTTCCCGAAACTTACAATGGAGAAAATAACTTAGAAGAATTTATCGAAGAATGCAGACGATTTTTCGAAATATCCGGCACCGATCCAAATCTAAAAGGAATTATGGTTAAGGCATTTCTTTCCAGAGATTTAATTCCAGTC
>MQRK01217587.1:25504-36806 GCA_001938485.1 Girardia tigrina
TTCTACATGGTCACGTTGCCTATTTTTAAATATTAAAAGATGTAAATTTTAAAAATAAAAATATAAAATCAGTACTGAAGTTCTCATTTAAGAATGATCGAAATTGTGAGGAATATTTTTGAATGGTGTTTATTGTGTGTTGTTTGGTACGTTGTTTTAGGATTATGTTTCTCCCACTCAGATGGAAGATTGATATTTAAATATTTTAAAACGTCGAGTTGTTTAATCAAATATTAAAATTTAAATAATCACTTTAAAATTAAACTAATATTTCATAAATAATATTTTAATAATATTTTCTAAAAAAAAATAAAAATTATTTCAAAATTCAAGTATAAATTATTTTTGTAATAATTAAATTGTAAATTAAATTTGTTTGAATAATAAGACGTTAAAGAATATTATTAAAGATTATCAATCAAGAACGATGACTAGTTACGAAAGTTTTACGGAGAATTGTTCTAGTGGCAATTCAAATTGTGATATTAATAAATGTAAAGAAAACCCAATTAAGGTTCTTAATAGAAATAGTTTAAGTATTATCAACGGTTCTGTTTCGGTTTTATGTATTAGAGTATTCGATACATTTGGGCTTATTTTGTCTGCTGATCGTCAAAAGATTTATTTGAATAATGTTTCGTCGATAATTGTTTGCATCCTTAAGAATATGATGGTGAATGGGTTTCTTTCAGGGTTAAAGAAGCCCTTGAGATTGATGTGTATGTGGTTTTGTTCGGATTATTTTTGTAAATTAATTAATTTGGTATTGAATTGCGAGTTTCATAAATACTTCTGTCTTTGATCGATTGTCTTTTTTTGTTGCAGCATACAATTTAAAAAATGGTCATTGATAGACTTCTTAATGAATTTGATCAACTCTTACTGACACCTTTCTGCTACGGAAGTTGTGATATTGGTCTCGTTACACTTCCTGCTCGTTTGTTACCATTTTCCCGCGACCGAATGCTCCCTGTATAGACCATTGTCATGCTATTGCACTTACTCTTTCAGCAAATACAGATATACTCATGAGATTTATATTTATTCTTCTATTTATTCTTCTAAACAAATTTATTAATAAATATATTTATTATTTATTTTTATTATTGGATCATTGTTGATTTAACTATGGTTGTGAGGGAAAATTTGGAATGTTGTAAATTTGTTGTTTGTATGCTGTTTAGATTTGTGACTCTCCTACTCAGATGAGATTGATATTTTTATTGATTGATTATTTGAATCTAATGAAATTATTTTAATGATATTAATTTTAAGTACTAATTAATTAAAGTTTTATAATTATGAATTTTAATAATATTTTTAGTAAACGATTTTAACTTATTAAAATTAATATATTTTAAAAATTAATATTTATTTAAAAAATTACGTATTTTTTACGTATGTCTTTTATCCAATAAAATTATGAGAAATTAAAAGCTAATACTAAAAAATTTCCCATGCATTGTTTTTTTAGATTTGAATATATAAACAAAAACTATATCAATCAAAGAAAGATGCTTACTGAGAATTTTTGTGAAGAACCTGTTTGCGTTGTCAATAAATGTTTACATTCAAATTGCGATGTTGTTAATAATGGTGTAATGAACTAAGATCAGAAATATGGAAATTATCAAGAAAGAAACATTGCTGAAAAATCTCCGATGAAACAATATTCAGTTTTCACTCTATCTTTATGCTATATTTATTTGTTGACTCTTAGCTTTCCGATCTGATTAAATAGTATATAAATTAAATGATTGTTATTCAAACATGAACTATTTCATGACCAAAATTTCTTAAAATCAAAGTTTTTCTTTAATTAAACACTGAAGTATACATAAACATATTAAAAATTCAAAATAATCAAGAAAATTGGTTCATAATCGAATGATTTATTAAATTTTCTTTTGTATTATCAATATTTCTCAATGTTTGTTTTGGATAGAATTTAATTATAATTTTTTTCGAATTTAAAAATCTCTGATAAAGCATTTTCTATCATTTTTCAATTTTATATTTTTGACAAAAATTTTTGGTTAATGTTATTTGAATAATTTTATTTCCAAAAATAAAAAGGATTAAAAAATTTTATTAGTATCATTGAATATTTTCTCAATAACTAAATAAATATTGACAAAAAACTTGTAAAAAATCAATAGAAAAAATAAATCAAACTAAAATTAAATATTCGATTTATTATTTTAATTAAAAATAAAACTATCAAAAAATATGTAAAAATACAATTACAACTATTTCTCCGTCTCAAAAGTATTTCTTAGTTTGTGTTTTTAAATGTTTTATCAAATGAAAATTTAAAAACTAAAAATTCTTAAGACTAATATTTTATTTATATCAAAAAGTATTAAATTTATCAAAAAATATTAATAATAAAGTAAAAAATATTTTTATTAATATCCTCTAATAAATAAGTTTTGTTAAATATTCATGAAGAATTCGGGGACCTGATGAACTTTCCTGAAAACGAAAATAATAAATACAAAGTCACAATAGTATTAAATACACTTATTGTTTATAAAATAAGGTTTGGTATTTTTATTTATATAAAACAATTAATATAAATATTTATGATTTATTTTTAAATTCAAAATATTATAATATTTGAAATTTATATATTTGTGTAATAATAAGTATTTTTAAGTTTATAAATTAATCAATTGATTGCTAAGCGATCATAATTCATAATTATTCAAAAATATGTAATATAGGGTTTTTCGAGCTATTTCATAATTTTTGCAGGAAATTTCATACTTTTTGCGAGCAATTTAATAATTTGGCAAGTATTTTCCTAATTTTTGCAACCATTTTAATAACAAAAAATGAAAAATACTTATAATTAATATACGTTGATCTGTCAATCAACATTTGTTTTGGTTCCTTGACTATTGCATAAAGACAATGGCGTACACGAACAATTGCGTAAGGGACTATTGTGGAAAGGCATTTGTGTACATAACAATTTGTAACTTAAAAAACAATTATATTTAAAAAATAAAAAAAATAAAATATTTTATATCATGAAATAAAATGTAACCTTAATCTATAACCTCCACACAATTGTCCCTATCGCAATTTTTATGTACGCAATTGTCTTCGCAATTATCTGGTTACCTTTGATTTAATTCATTGAAGCAGAACTTTGAAGATGAATAGTTGATAAGTTCTATGATATATCAACCGAAAATTGCGGCGCATTCTACCGAAAGATGCTTGGATATCTTCAAAGGGCTGAGATGGGACGGGAAATAAGCGATTAGGCTTATATATGTAAAAAAAGTTTTAAAAATTAGTTACTTCTTTTTTAAACAATGTGTTTTGCATTTATATATTTTGTGAATAAGACCTTTTGTGTTTAAATTTGCTATTAAGTTTCCTGCAAAACTTATGAAATAGCTCGAAAAACCCTATAATAATTCAGAATTTGGCAATTACTATTATTGCTATCGTTTGATAGTTATTATTATTGCTATCACCGAAAAATTATTATTATCGCTATCGCTGACGAATTATCCTTATTGTGTTTGATGACAATTTATTATTATTGCTACCATAGATAGGTTATCACTATTTTTTTCGATACTAACCAATTAATAGTATTCATTTGACACGTAACTATTAGGTTGTTGCAAAAGCAATGCAGGTTTTTGAACCTAAACTTTAAACAAATGTAACTCAACACAGAATAAACTTTATTAATCGAAATAAAAACCATCAGAATCAATACAGTTTTGCCAACGAGAAACAAGTTTATTGATTTCTCTAGTTGATACTTCTGAGTTCTTGATGTGATGGAAACGTTAAAGGCGTATTTGACGTCGTCTAGGATTTTGAAGAATATTTCCTGGAGGAAGTTGTCTAGATACTTGAATAAAGGTAGTCAGTGGGCGAGAGGTCCGGTAAGTAGGCTGAATGAGGCACAGTGTCGTATCTCAATTCATTTAGCTTTTATACAGTCGGTTTTGCGATGTGTGACCGGGCGTTGTCGTGGAGGAGAATCGGTTTCTTCATATTGACTAATCTCGGGCACATACATCGGAGCTCGTGATATATTTTGTCAATTTGTTGGCAGTACTTCTCTGCGATGATCGTTTCATTTGTATTCAGAAAGCTGTGATGGATGAGACCGGCTGCAGACCACCAAACAGTCACCATAACCTTCTTTTGGTGAAGTTTCGGTTTCAGAAAGTGATGAGAGGACTCATCGCGGTCCGACCATTGTACCGAACGTCACCTTTTGTTGTAGAAAATCCACTTCTCCTCACACTTCACAATCCGATCGTTATTGTTGCATAGAAGAAGTGCGAAAGACAGCTCAAAACGACGATTTTTTTTAATTTCGTTAAATTCGTGAGGCTTCCATTTATCGAGCTTTTTCAACTTTTCTATTTGCTTTAAGTGCCAAGCGATGATTGAGGGATCAACGTTAGGCTCTTTGAAGAGTGCCCAAATAGTTGTGCGTGGATCGACTTCCACTAGCTCCTTCAATTCGTCGTTGTGAATCATCGATGGGTGGCTGCCATGAGGCTCATTTTCCAGGCTGGTATTGTCAGAGCAAAACTTTTCATACCATCGTGCATTCGTTGACACTTCACTTTCCCCAAACTTCGTTGATGTTTCCACCGGTTCGTAGAATTAAAAGGAATTCGTAGAAGTAAATGTTGCGAAAATCACGTTTTGAAACCTGCAATTAAAATCGAAATTATTAACAAAAGAAACATTATAATAAGTTTTAGACAAATATATCTGAAAGAGTATAAATGAAGCTTTCAAATAACTTATATATTAAATGACTTATATCAATCTAAATAATTCTTATGCAATAACTCTAACAACAAAGAAATTATCAGTACATATTTTTACTGTATTTATTGCTGACAAGAATATTTATTACAGATGTCAATATTGCATCAACGAGTAAATGGAATCATAATGAAAAATGGTATGCAAGACTCCTGTTACAAGCTAAATTCTATAGTCCAACGAAGCATCAATAATGTGCCGCCAACTTCAAAGTGAGAGCATAGAAATTCCAACCTCATATATAACTATCGAAAAGGCTATCTTTACTGCTCAGGTAAAAAAGTATTTTGTGAGCATAATTTACAACTTAATCCCTTTATCATGTATACACTTTTTCACTTATACTCTTTATCACTTAGGTATTTTATAACTTGAAACTTTGTCTTTTAAACATTTTCTAACTTTATAAGCTTTATCACTAGATATTTTATCAATTTAACACTTTTACTAATTTAAGGACACTTAATATAATTTTAATTTTTTTTATAAACTTATTGATATTTTTAAGCTTATTACATTATGTGTTATAAAACTATCACGTATCAAAAAAAATGATAAATGGGTAATCCTCAGCAATATGTGGAATATATGAATTTTCAAAGAACAGAGAATAATGAAACTGTAATATTGCAGTCGAGACGCAAGTTTGATCAGTAATTGTCCGGCTTCTATTACCACATTAGACCAGATTATAAACAGATTATAGGGGTTACAAAGTAAAAGTTGTGACAAAAAATGGAGTTGAATAGATGAAAATATTAGATAATATTGGATAAAGAAATGATTAATTTGAAATTACGTAATTATTAATTGATACTAATTGTTGGTTTTATAATTACAAATATTTTAGGCTCGGGTTTAGTTGGCACCCCGGAATGTTTTGGAATAATTTGAGAAATATGATTGATATTGATACTTGTTATAGTTAAATTTCCTTTAAAATAATATTCCTAAAGAAAAAATAAAATTAATAAAATTTTCGACTATATATCTATTTATAATGAATAATCTTTACAGATTCTTTGATATACCATTTGGTATTCAATTTATCGTTAATATTATCAAACATCTTTTTAAATTAAGTTTCAGTTTTAATAATTTTCAATATATAATAATTTTTCTTTTAAATAATTTATTAATTATTCATTTATATTGATTTTAATGAAAATTTGTTTAAATTTTCATCAAGGTTACATTTCGTATTTAAATTTTACGTTTATAATTTATATTTAGCCATATTTTACGTAAATGGATAAAAGAAAGATTGGTGATACGGTAAAAAGTAAAACTGCCGTGTTGGTGGCACCAACAGTGCTGGCAAGACAATTCAAGTCTAGAACGTTTCATGTAACTGCTGATTTGCTGTTCTGCAGTACCTGCAATGTGCCCGTTGATTTTATTCGCAAGGACAGCTGTACGAAGCACCTGGACAGTAATGTTCACAAACGAAAGGCTGAAAAACGGAAGAAGGTGAAAGGTGATGAGTTACATGAAGTAAAGAAACAAAAACTGCATCCCAGTATTATAAGAATTTTCCATATTAAAAATCCAAAAATTGTTGAACGTTTATTTTTATTACACAATCAAATTATGCGCGTCTAAAATTAATTCCACTGATTGTTTTAGACAATCTCAGGAGTTTTTAGATATTCAGGATCTTTTGATATAGTATGATATTGATATAAATAATTATATGTATTTTAATTCATAAATATATAGTTATTAATTATTCTCACAAGAATATTTGAAGTTTTTGTGAAGCAAACCGCACAAAAGCAGCATTGGCAGCTAGAAATAATGCGCCTGGTGGAAGTTTTCAGTAGTGTCAATGTGCCACTTCATGTTCTTGATGACGCGAATTTAAAGGTGTACTTGGAAACGAACCTGAAGGTTATCGGAGTTATTCCCAGTGGACATTAACTGTGGCAGCACTATTTGGTAAAGGTATTCAAAGCACATATCGAAAGACTGAAAGATATGCTGAGAGACGTGAAATCTGTTGCTGTTGTTTGTGACGAGACGATGGATGCTGAAGATCGTTACGTTTTTAACGTGCTTGCTGTCCCTTGTCTAAAAGAAAACAACCATGTCATAGATCCGAACGAGAAGTATAAACTGTGAGCATTTCTTCTCGATTGCATTATTCTGCAATCAAAAAACTTTAAGACTGTCAGTGAAGCTGTATTAAATACATTGTTTAAGTTTGAAATTCCGCTTTCAAAAATTGGAGCATTTGTTACTGACAATGCAGTAAATATGTACAAGGCATGGAACAGTAGCATAAAGGCTGTGTCCCTCAATGGTGTCCACGTTACTTGCACTGCACTCAACCTTCTTGGTGAAGTGTGGCAGCACTCGTTTCCGGTAATCAGCAAACTGGTGGCCAGTGTAAAAAAAAACTTTCACAGCATGTCCTGTACGTAAGGCCAAGTTTCTACAGTTCCTGTTCGACAAAGGTAAACCTGATGCTCTTCCACCGACGCCCGTTATCACAAGGTGGAACTGTTGCTTTCAGGCCGCGCTTTACCATACTGATCAACTGGTTGATTATTCAGAATTTTTTGGTGATGAGGTCAAGAGAAGTAGTAGTTTGAACATTTCCGAGCTTGTCGATTTCTGTGTATCATCTGCTGTGAAAGATGACTTAACTGAGCTACACAAATATGTTCCCGAGATTATGTCAAAGCTAACGGAATATGAAGGAACAGGCGTAAAATCACATCTTGTTACAGATGAACTGATCTATCTCGCAGAATGCATTGATGCTTCAGCTGAAGCTTTACACTAAGGCTCCGCGAAACTGAGAAACTATATCTGTGAAGCTGATATATATCATCATTGATGATATATAATGTAAAAATGTTTGAAAAATAAAATTTTTTATATCATTTTGTGAGTGAGATTTCTTTTATCAAATAACTTAAAATACAAAAAAATTAATCTTATCTTAAATGGAAGCTCATTAAAATATGATGAAGAAAACGAGGTTGTATAAAAGTCATCATTCCAAATATATTGTATATTCAATAATTGCAATAATGTAGGATAATTAAAACCAATATAAAACATTTTTTTCTACAGTTAAAAACAAAACATTAAAAAACATAATATTTTAAGAAATTTGTGAGGAAAATATTCCAAGAATCGAAGGAGACATCATAATTTTCAATACTGTTTATTATCTCTCGATTTTCCCATTAGTCTCAAAGGAATTTCTCATAAGAGCAAATCATAAAACCGTTTAAACATTTTTGATAATTTTGTCTCCAAAAATGTTACACATTAATTAAATATCGATTTTTATTTCCATATCTTATAGTTAATTTATGAAATAAAATACTTTTTTCTGTGTCCATTTCTTTAACAATACTGAAGAAAGAAACAAATTGATTACCCCAATAATTATTTCCTGGACAAAAGATTCACAAATAATTGACCTAATTTATCGAAATTAAAGTCCAAATATTGTTTTCATTCAAAAAAAGAGGGGAAGAAAAAAATTAATTGAAATTAACTCAGAAATATAAAATTCCTTCGGTCTGTATGAGAATTAGGATTTTCATTAAAACAAAAATGCATTATCCTGCATAACTTTGGAAAAATAATCAACATTTTTTGTTTAAATTGAAAAAGAAAGTAATTTATTATTTCTGTTGATTAAACAACATTATATTCTTCACATTTGTCCATTTTATATTTGATATAATTTAAAATATTAATATAAAATATTATTCCTATTAATCAGTGCATGTTATTTGATGCATTAAAACAGAATAATAAAATTAAAAAGTAGAGTTTATGTACGTTTTTTTATGCATTATCATACATTAAAAGACAAATAGGTAATCCCCAGGGACTTGTTCCTTTATTTCTGAAGAAGGCTTGCAAACTGTTCTATACAATGTAATATAAATATCGATTTTTTGTTTCTTCTCCAACCATAAAGAGATTAATATGTATATTTATGCATATCACTTGAACAGACTCATTATTCTCACACGAGGGACCATTTTGTTGAATATAAATAATATTTTACTGAATTGTGTTTTATATCTAACTAACATCTTTCATTTTCTTTAACCATTTCCGTAAACATAGAAATAATAAATAGAGACCGCCAATATCCATTACAAAGAGATGACTGATAATTTATTTAAAGATTTTAGGTTATTATTAGGTTAGTATTAACTTTATATTCGTTTAATGATCAATAATTTAATTAATATTTTGAGGAATAAGTTAAAAAAATCATCTCATCTAATAATTTATTTAAAAAAATCCGATTTAATATTATATTTAAAAAAATTAAAAAACGATCTCGAAAATCCAAAAACCATATGTAAAATTTTAAAGAAAAAGAATAATTTAAAATAACAAAAAAATAAAGTATTCATCATTCAAAATTTTTCAAAAATAAAAATTACAAATACATCTAAACGATCATGACTTCAAGTTCTAATATTGAAGATAATATAAACACAACAAATAAATACAAAATAAAAATGTTTAGAAAAACATAATATAGAATAAAAAAACCAAATATATTTGACTATAAGGGATGTTCATTTTTTACATTTATTAAAAATTAATAATTGATTCAATTAAATATTGCGTTAGATTTACTTTTATTGATTGTTTGACTTTTGTAAAATCGTTTTATATATTTAGTTATTATATAAATAATTAAATACTGTCTGTGAGAAATGTTTGAAATTTTTAACATTTTGCTTTTCAATGTATGGAGTTGATTTGGATTGTGTCACTCCTACCAAGATGGTTGATTAATTTCTTAATTTATATAATCTGAATCTAATTTGATTAAAATTAATATATGATATTCAAATTTATTTGATTTAATATGATTGTAAAATTTTAAATGATTTTATATTAAATTTTTAAATAAATGAACCGAATTAGTATTTAAAAATAAATAATTTTATTTTATTTTGACTAATGAAATTTTTTGTAAATATTTTTAGAGATTTTTCAGTTTTAAATTAGTTAAAATTATTAAGAACACTAATATGATTTCCAAAACTTTTATTTGTATCACAACACAAATTGCCTCCTGGAAAATTCTCCGCAAACCTTTCTTAGTTAAACATCATTCTTGATTGATAAATTTTTAATTCCATTTCTAAACCTATAACTATTCGAACAAATTTAAATTACAACTACTTACTAAAATAATTTTAAATTATTTATGATTGGTTAGCCAATCATTTCATTTCTCTCTCTCTCCATTATTATTCGTACGACTCCCCGGCATAAAAACTTTCTATGGCTCATCCGACAATCAGTAATGCTTCTTTGATCATTAAAAAAGATGGACATTATTCAATTAAAATTTATTTTAATTTAAATTATTTCTTTTATATCTTACTTAATCTTTTTTATAAATAATCTATATCTATCATTTATTTAATTTAAATCTGACATATTAAATATATAATCGCAAGCAATATCCAAATAAAAATTCAGAGATTGACATTCAAATAGATGCACAGGCGCTGGCTAAGGCATACATCAGCCTTCCAGCAACTATATATGAAAGTCAAATGTATTATTTTAAAAATATACTGAACATCCTTTTTTGTCCAACTACAAACATACATGAGGATTTTTATTAACACAAGAACGTTAGTTTCTAAAGTATGTTTTAATGATTATAGATAAATAAATATGAGTGTTTTAATACACATGTTGCACTTTAATCCTATAGGCCTACTAAGGATAATTAGATAGTCTCTACTTGTTGGATAGAAATATTATTTCTTACCTCGGTTTCATGGTATGGTTACTAATATAAACCATATAAGAAACCATATAAACTTTCTCTAGTTCTTATTCTTAAGTTTAATATTATTTTTATTTTTATTGACGACCATAGAATGCAGCTTTTATAATTGAATACTTATGAAAATCAAATTTTATTTAAAATGCGTACACTGGTGTCAGATTTATTGTGTAAAATGAAAGGACAGAGTTCTCTTCTGAAGCCACTGGTTTGAGAATTCTGAACACAATATATAATTTAATTTTGTTATAATTAAAATGACTGTCAACTTTACAAGTATAATTATATTACACTAGTAAATCAAAAAATTAACTTTTTTATATCAATTCTTTATGCAGACAGAACTCTACTTTGCAAACAAAGTTTGTAAAATTTAAAAAAAATTAAGATTTAAAAAATATTAATTTAAAAAACACAATAAAAATTAATATAAACTACTTATAATTTATAAGTAGATATCTTGCAATTAATATTGTTCGGGAACTCCGGATTTTCCGTTTTTTCCAATTTGGGGATCTTAAAAAGATTTTTTCGATCAAATTTCAATCAAATAATCATTTATTGTCATCCAGAATGAGTAAGTGTGCAAACATTGAAGAAAATTGATTGAGTAGAAGGCCTTCAAAAATAGGTTTCTAAATTCCATGGATATATATATATATATATATATATATATATATATATATA
>MQRK01217587.1:36856-53960 GCA_001938485.1 Girardia tigrina
ATATATATATATATATATATAGAAATTGATCTAAAAAATTATGGAAAAATAAATTATTTTCAGTTTTAACTTAAACGTCTCTAGTTTATCTAAAGTAAAATTAACAAAAGTTTACTGATTTAATTGTATAATTAAAATATTAAACTAATAAACAAACATACATTTTCTCTTATTAAAATTCCTAATTAAATATTTACTAAAAATATTTTAATTGAAAGAAATTATTAAAATAATTAATTTTATAACTATTTTAATTCTTATGAATTTAATTAATAATATGAAATATTTAACCAAGAAATATTAAACAAAATAATGAAAAATATTAGAAAAAAATTAAAAATTACAATAATACAAAGAATGTGATATGAAAATGTTTTATACATTATTATAAATAAAATACTAATAAAATTAAATTACTGTTATTATTCGAATATTACATAATTTATTTTCAAATGTCTAAAGTTGACAAGATATGTAAAATATTCAAACATAAGTAACAAAATAATATTTAAATAATAATAATATTTGATACATTAATTATTTATATTTTATTTATAATAGAGTATTGTATAAACTGTATATGCATGAAAATATTTTACGCGATAAACACGATTTACTTATGATAAATAATTTATTTAATTGTTTATTTATTAGTTTATACTTTTCAAAAAAGTTTTTTTAACATAATAAAACATTCATATAAAATAAAATATTTTACAAGGTCCTCAAAAAACAAACCAAATAAATAATTTTATCCGAAAATTATTAAAAAAATTATCAGTATCCTGAAATATTTTCCTATTAAATTGGAAAAGGAAATCCAATTAATAAATTGAAAAGAGATTTATGACAATATCTTTCAAATTAAGAGAGATTAATAAAAAAATAAATAGATATTTGAAATTTATTGAAATCGTTTTCTGATTAAAAATCTCTTTAAATAACAGAAATATGGATAGAAACAATTAAAATAAAAAGCAACTTAATTGGAATAATGTTCAGAATTGCGATCAACAATTATACTTTTCGAGCTTTTATATTTAAAAATGGATTCATAGGAACAGATATATTGCTTATTAAATAGAAATCATTATAAATTTATATATTGATTTTTCTTTCAAATTTTATTCATTACTTTATGAATTTCCAAAATATATACTTACAGAAACACTTTATACGAATAAATTGTATGCTATAAAATTTAATGAACACATGCGACACGTAAAATTTTTTATAATAATTAAGTAATTTCTTTTCACAAATCCGGATAAGATGTTTTTTAAATAAACTGTCAATAATTGAATCAAAAACCTTAAAATAAAATATCAAAACTCAGAATCAGATCGTATTCTAAGATGGAATACTGACCGGCCATCGTGAATACGATTGAAGAGGATGATATACACGAATAATTTTCTTTCAAAATCGATTTTCTCGACTGCAAAGTGAAAATCAATCTTCAAATATCAAACAAAACCAAAACTTTATACTGACTCTTTGGTTGAATTATAAATCGAAAACAAATTTGGACTTAACAAACGAAAAATACTAAACCATTGAAAGTATAAACTCTATACTTTCATACAATTGAGGTATCGAAGACGAGGGAAAAAGTTATAAAACTTAAGACTAAACCTGAAAATCTCAATCCTAGACTCTGAACAAAAATCAGTGCAGTCTAAAATGTACTTTATACTTAGACTATTGTTTAGAGATTTATTATATTATTCAAAATATTCTTGCATGTTTAAAAATTTTCGGTTTTAAATTGTAATACAATTCTAAATAAACGAAGTTGTATTATAATAACCTGATATCCATTCCTCGCATTATAACTTATATTTACTTATTATTAATTATTTATTTTCCGCTTATCCAAAATTATGAAAATAAATTAAGACGATAAAGAGATTCAATAGTTTTTCTACAATGGTTTGACATTTAGAGAAAACTAAGAAGATGAAAAGCTCACTAAGTGAGAACCATAGAAGTTTGTTGCTAATTGGGAAATGTCGTTTTAAAATGAGTTTGTCCTTATTTTAATTTCCATTTGTTAGAGGATTTACCATTTCAAACTATTCATAAGGCTGTCTACTTATAAAAAGAATGTGGTATTGAAGACGAGAAAAAAGTTATAAATCTTATAACTAAACTTTAAAACAATCCAAGAATTAAGACAGTAAATGATTTTTTCTCAATCCCAGTACGACCATTACCTCTAAGTAGCTATCTCAGCCAATTCGTTGGCATAAATGATCCGATTCTTTCCCAAAACAACGACCGTCAGAACATCACACAACCAACACTACAAAAATTGAACCCCGTATCACAATGTTTTAATTTGGCTTGTAAAAAAACCGATTGTGTATTCAAACAGATGGAATAAGGTTTGGGGAGATAAAACTTTCTTGATGAGCAAAATACAAAAATGTTTAAAAAATGATCGTTAAATCCAGAAATACGACTTTACATATAATTAATTTAATCTAAAATAATGTTTGATTTATTTATTTTATATTACAAGACAGTTTTCACTCATTTATAGCTTCAAAGAAGAAGTTAACGTCAATACTTGGTGTTATTGAGTAACGATATTTATTGTATATTACATTTCCCTTGTTTCAAAATTTATTATTACCTATTTTAATGCAATATAGAATGTCCTGTCAAAACAGTAACATTGGCGAATTTTAAATTATGTACTTTATAATATAATAATTATAAATAAAAACCAAAATAAAAATAAAAAAAATTATAAATAAAAACACAGGTTATGTAAAAATAAAATAAATAAAATATATTTTTCATAATAATTTCAATAAATTGATTTGCATTTTGTCAATAAATTCTAAACTTTAATATTCTATAAATGTATTAAGAAAATTCTAATTCAATTTATTAGTAATTATATATTCTGCTACCTTATCCATAAAACATGCTTCAAATCATACTTTAATTCAAAAACTAAGAATTCAATTTACTTCGGAAATTCTCAAAAAGATTTGCCAACGAACAGAAAGAGTTGATTCGCTGCCTCTGTTACTGTGACACTAGAACGTTAAGGTTCATGTGTCTTATATGGCATCACATTTGAAATTTGAAAATACCTTTGAAGAAGGCTGTCATCTCTTTGATAAAAATAAGCCAAGACAATTGAATAATCACACTTAAGTCGAACAGATGGCTGAAATTCTCCAAAATTATAATTTCTTGAACAAAAAGGAATTGTAACATTAACGGAAAGAAATGGCCTTAAACTCTCTCAGAAGTGTTTCCTTCATTTGAATGTCTCTTGAACTTAGGAGAAAAAGTTGTAAAATGAAATCAACCCATAAATTATATTAGAAAAAAACTTACACGATACGATATACAGAAGTAATCAACTCCGACTTAATTTTGTAAAGAAACATGACTTAACTTGCACTCAAAACCCAGTTGCAGTTAAAACCCAAAGAACGTTCCCGTCCAAACTACTGTCCGTCATATAGTGAAATAAATACAATTCTTTTCCCATAATTTCAAAGACTGTTAAATTCTAAGACATATCGAATTAATTGAAGGAGCTTTATTACCGAAAGATTTTTGTTATTTTTAAAATGAATACCAACGAAGAAGTGAGGTCAAAAACAGTATAGGTTAAGTTCAATAAAATAAATGCAGAGTTTCCTTTTCTAATAGAAATCAACAATCACTAGGGTTATACTCTCCCAAACTCAACGCAGTGGAATCTGGCAAAAGAGTTTGTTTCTATTTTAAAAAATGTATTAGAAATAAAAGAATATTCTAAAAAAACAAGTTAATTAGTCGTCCATATAAACAAGCGTTAATTAATCTGAATAAACCTGTAAACCTGATGTTTTTAATAGATGCTGGAAAATTATTTGGACATGACCTTTTATGTTCGTTTTTTCAAAAAAAAGTTTAAGAAAGGTTGTTAACGATTTTTTTCTTAATGAATTTATAACTCAAAATAGGAAGATTTAATTTTATTTTAACAAATAGATTTATAATTATTTATAAGAAAGTGCAATTTAATACAAATTATTCAGTGTCATTAGGTGTTTATAGCCATTATTCTACCTAATAATTGCTTATAACATAAATTATACTTACAGGATATAGGTGATAACTCCCATCGACCACATGTCACAAGACGTGTTGTACTTCTCAGGACCCAAAACTTCCGGAGCTAGATAAAAAGTCATTTATTTCATTACTAAATAAAATATAAAATAATATTATTTCATTTCATTAAACGAATAATTTTTTTCTATCGAAAAGTTATAAAATAATATAAGTTACTTTCGATTTCCTAAATAAAAATTTCAATTTTCAGACAGCTAACGAAGACATATTTTGATAAATATAATTGTTATTTTTGGGAAAAAACAATAAACATCATCAGTTTCTATCAGTTTATTCAATCTATAATCTTAATATTTTCACATACAACAAGAAATTATTTGTTTTTTTTTCTGAAAACTTTAAAATTAAAGTCGAATTCAGTCAACCAGATAACAGTTTATCATTACTTTACTATTTAAATTTAGTGAATGTTTTTATTTATTGAATGTTTTTCAAACGATAACAATAATAATAATTATTATTATTGATACTTTTATCTTTTTATTAAAATGTTAGACATAAATTATTTTAAATATAATATAATAATACACTAAAATTAACAAAAATATACTTGAACTTCATTATAATCAACCATTTCTGGATTAAAACATATATTTTCTTTAAAATAGTAAACAAGAGCTTCCTTACAGAGTTTTTTAAGTATAAAAAAATATAATGCAAAAAAATGGAAAAAAAATGTATTATAAAACTTAGCTAACTAAGTATAGTGAACATAGAGCTCTCTCTGGACGCAAATTCTGAAGATTTCAATATAAATCAAAATATAAAAAAGAGAAGATACCAACATGAGACATTTTAAAATTGACAATGATTAAGTTCATTATTTAAAAAAAACTATTCTTAAAAATATAAATAGACAAAACTTCTGAAAATAATGACTTATAAAATAATATAACAATTATCAAATAATTTAATGCAAAACAATATCTATTGAGAAAAAAAAATCATTCAAAAATAAATCTTTATCTATTATTAATTCATTCATTCAAAAACAATGAAAAAAAATCAGTTAAATATTTTTAATCAAAATTAAAATAATAATTAAATAACTCAGGTGATAGAGATCAAGTAAATTAAATTAGGATTACGCATTATAATTTTAAATATAGAAACATCAAAAAATTTATGACTCTGGTACACAGTTTTTAATACTTTAGTGATTGTTTTTGAACAAAAATATTATTGAATTTAATTTTTTTGCTAAAATAAAATTATATATAGTCAAACCTCTTTATTTACCATCCTCTTTATTTACTACCTTTATTTACCATATTTTTGCATATCAGGCTTTTTCAGCAAAATACCTCTATTATTTACCAAACCTCTATAATTTGCCATTATTTAAAAAAATCTTTTCCGATATAGTAACTTTTTATATTAAGTTTGACTACTAAAATTTAATTTGTTTTTATTTTTGATAAAATTGTTTAAATATTATTTTTATAGATATTCATAGAGAAGAAATACAATTTATCTAACTTTATGTACAATTTATATTAATTTTAGAATACAATATTCAAAATGTCACCAAAAGAATTTAATTTAAGAAATTTAATTTGTTTTTAAAATTTGTTTTTATTTTTGATCAAATTGTTTAGATATTATTTTTATAGGTTTCCATAGAGAAGAAGTACATTATCTTAATTTATCAATAATTGTCCATTTCACAAACTGACATATACACCAAAATATGTAAAAATTATACTTTTACCAAACAATTCTTTGTATATTATATAACCAATAATACCTCTATAATTAAAGACGTTACTTTTATTTATAGTATTAAGAATATTTAAACAAGTCTCGTTTGAATGTTTATTACAATCACATTTAGAGTCATTATGACTCTCAGAAGGTCTTTCATCGTTTGTCATCCTTCTAATTGGTTTTCTTATTTCTGTTTTTAATCATGATTATTCGATCAATTTTTCTAAATTATTTTTTAAAATATTTAGCCTCAAAAATATTAATTAAAAAAATAATAATTTTTACAATTTTTCAATAAATCTTAAAATAATAAAAATGTCATCAAATTATTAAAAATGCATTTAATTTAAATTTTACTAAAAAATATTAAACTTAATTTTAATTGTGTTCGAATAGTCAATCACTTTAAATTTAAATAAAAAAGACCAATTCCCATCTGGGTGGGAAAATCACCATTCTAAATTCAACATACTTAAATTCAACATACAGCATCCACACATTTACACATTCAAACAATTTAAAATATTCCTCACATATAGCATGACAGAGTACTGTGTGATGCTGAAGCTTGCATTATGTATTTCAGACTATTTTAAATTTCGATACTCTTGAGCATACCTCAAATGCACTCTGATTTGGAAAAAAATGACACTTGTAGTTTTCTATGCAGAGGACTTAAATTAGAGGGCAGGAGCAAAGAAAATAAAAAAATTTTTTTTCGCTCAAATAAGGACCACCCTAATAAATATATGTAGCAGTATCAAGGAACTGAGACAAACAGAAACATGTAGATTATATATAATATTATTTCTTGGATTACTAAAACTAACAATTCAAAAATTAAAGAAAAAAATAATTTATATGAAATAAATGTAATTTTAAATAGTAAAGACAAGATGATTTAAACAAATAATTAAAATAATTCGATATTATACATTGTATTCATTGAAAATTAAATGTAAATATTCCTTTACTACAAGAAAAACAAACAGAAACATAACAATTTTTCATCACAATTTCCTAAAAGCTTCCGTACTTTATTTCAAAACATAAAATATTAAATACTTTTTAGCAGATTTTTTGAAAATTTTCAATACAACAATAATGCTTTCTATCTTTATTAATTTAGCAAAAAAAGTAAAAACTTTTAAAAGAAAAATATTACTGAAAGATAAAATAGACAAAAAATATATCATAAGGATCAATGCACATAAAATGTTAAGATTAATTCACAAAAATATTGAAAATAAAAAATAAACTAAATATTATACATTAAAAATATTTCTTAAATTACTGTTTTTCACTAATTTTATAGCAAAATTAATAACACTTTGAAAATTGTAAACAAATTTTCATTAGATTATTAATATACTGTAATCTGTCAAAATATTGCGTAATTTATTAAAGCCAAAAGAGTTTTTCACGGAGGAGCGGTACTCTACACATTCAAATACATATGGAAATGAGTTACAAGGGAAATTAAGTTTTTCTTTAAAATGTTTAAGGGCAATTAAGAAAATGTAAAATTGCATCAAAGTTGAAAACAAGTAAGAATCGATCATATTTCCTAAATGCCACGGCAGACTGCAGCGAAAAATTAGTGATCATTTGGAAATAGTTGCGGATCATATGTCAACATTATCATGATCTTATCCTACACGTGACATTTAGAGATTAAATTATAATTTATAAGATAATTAATTACAAAAATTATCAATTTCCCAATTCGTTTCTCCCACTGACATTCAAAACAAAAAAATTACGTAAAGCATATGAACTGATTTTGAACCGGTTTTGCTGAAAGATGTTATTATTACAAAAAAGTGTTACAAAATCATTAGAAAAATAAATATTGACATCTAAACTCGTCGGTAATTTGAAAAAAAATAATGCTTAAAATAAAGCAAAAACAGAATATTTATGAAGACACGGGTCATTTAAAACTTAATATTAATAATAATTGGAATGGAAAATCTTGGAGGTAAGATTCATCGTTCGTGTCCATATGAATTTGTTATTGGTATATTTATTGGTTTTAAATTTTCATAGAAAATAAATATTTTTTCTCGATTTTGTAAAAGTATCCTGAATATATTTAATCTTATTTGGATTCGCAACACACTCTTTTCAAACAATGAAATGATTCGAAACGTATTTCTTTTTTCACGACTTTTAAACAATCATCATTTATATAAGAAATCTTTATTGAAAACACACCGACTCTTAGAATTAAAACTATTTCTATTTAACAATAGTTCATCGAGATGGTTTGTACATTTTCAGTATATTTATTGTAAAATGTTCGAAATTAGCATTCTTTAATTTCATCGCTCTCCACTGCAACAAACTTTTTTAACTGAAATTGAACAATAAACTGTTTCATACACCATTCATTTATTCTCTCTTTTACACAAAAATAACGCAAGTTGATTGACATTAAATTTTTTTAGTTGAATCGACTATTGAATATTACAACATGAATATTACAACATTGAAACCGACAATTGAATCCTTTTTTGAACTGTTGAAATTTTTAAAATTTGAAATTGTGACTAAAATAGTCACGCACATTTTTAATTATCTAAATCAAACAAACTTTTAATTGGAAAACCAATCAAATTGCAAACATAATCAAACACACAAACATTCACAATAATCATATATTTTCATACACACATTACACATACAAACACATTTATTTTCAATTATTTATCGAAAATAAACTCAAGAAAAAAACTCAATTCTAACGTCACGCCAACCAAGTGAAAATATAAAAAAATGACATGTTACAAATATTTCAATAAATAAAAATAATAAATTGTAAATTAGTTCCTTTTCCATTCTTCTTCTTCTTCGTTTTCTTTTTTCGTCCCTTTGTAGCAGTGGCTGCACAACTTGAATTTTGTAGGGGAACAAGTGAAATTTCGTTTTCAAAACTCGGCGTAGTGTTGTCTTTGGTATACTCAGTTCAAGTGAGACTTTAACTTGCGATGTTGATGGCTGCTCTTCGTAAAAAAACTGCGCACCTTTTTCACCATTTCATCATTTTGCCGACCAGTTTCTGCATATTTGTTATCTTACAGCGATCCTGTTTCAAGGAACTTGCTTACCATTCGACAAACCGTACTCTCATTTAATTGGACCTTGCATCGATGTTTTTTATTATAAATTTCTGCCGTTTTCCGTAATTTTTTTTATTTAAATACCAAATTTTCAATATTTCTATACGTTGTTTAATCGTGTAACGTCTTGTCGTAATTTCCAAATTTTGTTAATTTTAGGCTGGAATATATTAACCACCATTGCATTTAAAAATTTCACTATTTAAAACAAATTGAACTTAAAAATAAATGAATTAATATGAATTATAAACTAAATAACTTGATTAAAGTTAAAGTTTATAAAAAAAATTAAGTTTTTATTAAATAAAAATAAAATTCTTATACCAATTATAATCTGAAAGTTTTAAGAACTGCACGTGGAAACAAAAAATAATTAGCATAGAGGTAATGAGTGGACATATAACAATTACAATCTATTTAAAAAATACCCGGCGTTACTTTTGGACAATCCTGTATATGTAAACAAGATTTACCTTTTATGATTTTTAAACTATTTAATTGCTAGAGCTACCAACTATAAAACTAATATAGTTTCAGTCGAACTCAATTACCAACAATTATATAATTTATGTTTAACACGATCTCGAAAAATCTCAGAACAAATTTTTACGCAACTTTGATAGGATCAAAACTCGTAAAAATCAACTGTTAGCCGTCTTATGGTCGCTCTAGTTGCCGAAATTAAAATTAGCTCATTCGGACATTTCAGAAGAAATCGTCTAAGTTCCTAATATAAATAAAAAATACAGAAATTCGATTTGTTGATTTTTTTAATATTTTTAAAAAAATGATTTCAGGCTGACTACAAAGTTTTTAAATTTTAATCCTGATTTTTAATGGGTAAAACAAGTATAAATACGTTTTTTGTTCTATTTATTTTCATTCTGACTACATTTTTATACAAAAATTTGTTTTTACAAATTTTAAAAATAGAATTTTACAAATAATTTTTATTCTTAATACAATTCATCTTCGATTTGATAAAAAACATAAATAATGTTTTATAATTCTAGCACCGAAGTGCAAAAAATGATATGATCATTAGTCCATGTCGTTAAGATATTTACGGATAAAAATATAAAATTTTAAAATTAATTATAAATATGGAAATAAAATTATGAGACATAATCAAAACAAGATTTTTTAGTTTGAAGATTTAATTAAAAAACAGGAAATCGATAGACGAAAAAAGTATATAGAATAAACTGAATAATAATAATTTAGTCAGACTAAACTCTCATATTTCTAGATCATCTTAACTTTAATTATATCTAATTAATAATATCAAGATGTTTTATGAAAAGAAAACCAACTTCTATAAATGTCAATTAAAAATATAATATCAATCTATTTAATTTAATAATTAAATATCGTAGCCGTCGAGTCAATACCTCGTAAGTACAAATATAAAGACTTGTCAGAAATCAATAAAAAGTGTTAAACTAATAAGTAAAAACATATCATACGAGGTTTTAAAAGTAATAAAGTTTGATGCCTTTGTCTCAGCCTGTGCGTATGAAACTTTTACACTATGAAAGCATTGTTTTTCTCTACCGTTTCAAGCATTAAAATGAAAATGTGAAAAATTTTCACTTACGAGGTATTGACTCGATGGCGTCGATATGTTATAAACAAATTATTTAAAATTAAGTGGATTATATTGAAATAAAAAATTATTAATTCACGTTGATTCGAAAATTCAGCGAACATATTATAAGATTTCCGAACTATTAATTGTTAAATTAAATTTAACGATAAGAATAATAAAATAATAGGTTTTGTTTCGATTACTCTTCAATTTGGAAAAGATGAAAAAACTTTCAAAATTTTGTTGAAAAATATTTTACAGTAGATTTATTTTTCATACTAGACAAATAAAAATAAAACATTATAAAAATTGCATCATTTGTTAGAATTTAGAAAATCTATTTTACAATGAGTGGAGAGTTTATTATTTCCCATTTTAGTTCGTTCCATTGTTCATATGATCCCGGCTGGAGATCTTTAATTTAAATATATATTTAGAAAATATAAAATATTAATTAGAAACATTTGTTTTGCAAAATAAATTATTCTATAAATATCTTTTCTCATCTAATTAATTTATTCATAAATAATAAATTATTAAGACAATTTCTCATAAAAATTAAATAGTAAAATAAATTAATGTTTAACATTTATCAGTAAACATTTATCACATTTTTTCGTAAAAAACACTTATGCTAATTATGCATGTCATTTTAAATACTATTAATAGCATTTCTTTAGAATATGATACGATATAAATTTAATTATATAAATAAAATATAAAATATTTAAAAATATATATATATATTTATATTTTTATAGTTCTTATTCTTTTTCTTAAAGAATATAATATATTATACATAGACATATATCATACAATACATAACTTACTAAATTGTTACTTCATCAATAATAAATATTTTAGTGACATATATATTTTAAAATGAACATCATAAATTCAAATATATATATATATATATATATATATATATATATTGATGTTAAAACTAGTTCATCATTATTAAAAGAATTTATTTAATTAAATTATTTTAAAAAACTCCATTTTTTGTTTCTATTTAAATCCTTTTTAGGAATTTTTTAAATAATCCTTAAACAATATCACAAAACATTATAGTTAGATTGTTTAAATGCATAACGTACAAATAATCTTATTTTTATTTTTCACATTTTTTGACTTTTTAGATTTAATAAAAAATTAAAACCATATAAATACTGAATATCTAAACTTTTACTTGATTTTTGTGAGAATGCGTATTTAAAATTAATAATTTTATAAAATAAGGAAATTAATTAAACCGTAGAATCTGTAAAAAGCTTAGAAAATATTTTTATACGCCCTACCATCAATCACAATTAGTCAAGACGATCTCGGTTTTTAAAAGTCTGTGTAACTTTGATTTATAATTTATAAACATCGCATAGCACATTAAACTGTCACCGGTAAAAATATTGCATTAAAAAATATTATTTAAAAAATATTTTATCGTATTAAAATTTATTTAGAGTCAAAATTTTCCTGCTGAATGAGATATATATATATATATATTTTAAAGAAACGAATTGATTTTTAGGAAACATGGAGATTGTCTAATTGCTTCAACATGAAAAATTTGGGTTTGTCGGTAGGTTGATGGTACATTGTTCGTACATTTTTAGTACTTGCTCTCTAATATCTTATCGATTGTACAGATTAATAAAGTAAATATTGTATGTTTATTTTACTCACCAACAAAAGAAACAAATCTACATATGTTCACACTTTTGATAAAATTGAAACTAAAAAAAAGATTACCCAGCCTACCGGTTTTTTTCTATTTAAAATTATAACGATTAATTACTAATATTTGTTATTAATATTATTAAGAACATCGAGATAATTCTCATTTGAATTTTTATTACTATCACATTTAGCATCATTACAACTCTCAGAAGATCTCCATTTGCCATCGTTCTAATTGGTTTTCTTATATCTATTTTAATCATCCTTATTCGAACAATTTTTCTAAATCTTTTTAAAATATTTAACTTCTAAAAATATTAATTAAAATTAATAATTTAAACCATTTCTTAATAAAACCTAAAATAATAAAAAATGTTATCAAATTATTGAAAATGAATTTAATTTAAATTTTATTAAAAAAATATTAAACTTAATTTTAGTTGTTAATTTAAAAATATAAACTTATCAAATTATTATGTTAATTATGTTCGAATAGTCAATCACTTTAAATTTAAAAAATACAAATTTCCATCTTGGTGGGAGAATCACCATTCTAAGTTCAACATACTTAAATCAATATACAGCATCAATACATTTAAACATTCAAACAATTTAAAATATTTCTCACAAATATATCAATAGAAAAAATATCTTACATATAAAGATGATTGTTTCTTTGTCTGTTCAGTTATCAATTGACCAAATACAATAAAACATTCTATAAACATTCTCTAAACAGGGAAAGGTCAGTGTCGACTCTTCTGGCTAATAGGATTACGTTTTTTTTAGAAAATGAAAGAGTGAAGTTAATCAAGGCGGCCGAAAGCCATCTGAGCGTTCATCTATTATAATTAGAACGTTTTTTTCTACTTTGAGATAATCAAAAATATGTTAAATATGTACTACCAAATTTTCTAAATGCCCTGCGGGTACTTCCATTAGTACTAAATAATTATTTTAACAATATATAGTTATCTAAATACGTAAAACAAAAAGAACCAGCAGAGGAACAAAGATAAGATTGATGATTTTAAAAAGAATGCTTAGTTAAAAGATTTGTGAACGACAACAACGACTAACTACAATTATTTTAGAATAATGCAGTCGAAGAGCCGATATTTTTATTATTTTGCCAAATAAACTTCCACCATATTTATCATTTTAAATATTCTTATCTTTAAGAAATTTTCTATTTTAATAATAGATAAATTCGGTATTAAAATTTGTTCTGGATTCGAAATCGAAGACCATGAAACATGCTTTTTATTAAGAACACCAACATGGGTTTTCAAACTTTTATTTTCATTACAATCAGAATTGTCTTTTGGACAACTCTCAGCAAAACTCTCGTCATTCGACATCGTTCTAAATTGATAATTTTTTATTAATGTTTGTTAATAAACAATTATTCGAACAAATTTTTATTATTTTCTGATTTTATTTTTAAAGTTCAATTTTGTAGTTTTAGTATTAATTATTATTTACATATTAATTTTATTTAAAAATTATTTTATGTAAAGAAAGAACATTTAATTAATTCAAAACTTAGTTAAAACTATTTATTTTATTTAAATTTTAATATGAAGATTTGAAAAGATTTAATATTTTTAATGTTTTTACATATCTTATGCTGTACTTTAAAATATAAATTATACTCGAATTTATCGTGAGCATCTAAAATATCAATTTTCCATCTGGGTGGGAGAAACACATTTCCAAATACTAAACTCAACATACAAAATTCAACAAACCAATTTCACCATACCAAATTTAAAATATTCCTCACACTTTTGATTCTTGTTTCCTTTGTTGATGATGCTATTGTATTATTTGATATAGAAGAAATTTATCATATTTATTTTAATTTTGTAATTTATTTATTATGAATATTATAATTAATCTATTATTAATTATTTAGGAAAAATTGGAGTTTTCCTTTGTTTTATCATATTTTTTGCTTGACATATAAGTAACGTAAAATTCAATTTCACAATTTTTTAATTTCAGCCATACCTTACAAGTATATTGAAAGAAAAAAAATAATTTTTAAAGGAAAATAGTGAACTATAATATACATAATTGGGCTGGTGTAGCTGCTATTTACAGGTAATTAATAAATTTCGAATTATGTGATAAGTGTGGTAATCAGTGAATCATGAATTTCAATCGGAAAAAATCATAACAATTTCAAAAAATTAAAATGAAATTTCAATAGAAAAATGATTACTGTTTTAAATCTGCAACATTACTGCTTTCAATCAAAAAAATAATCACAATGTTTCGAATATTAAAAACAAAAAAACAACAAAATGACATTTTAAAAATGATTGCTGAATAATAACTCGCTCTAATTGGCTAGTCAATCAGAACGAACGAAATCAACATTCTCTTCCAAATAAGCACGAATGCTAGGTAAATTAGTCAATACACAACGACATCTTCGTTCGAGTTTTAATTCACACAAAATTAAAAAAATATTTAAATTAATAATAATTCTATTATTTATTATTTAATTGAATTTTAATAAAATATTTTTATATACATTATATATAATATTTATAACAAGCAAAGGAAGATTAATAATTCAGAAAATCGTCATTCAAATCTGAGTCTTGGAAAGGCACAGAAGGATTATGATCAAATAAACGATTATTACTTCAATTCTGGAAATAACGTTCTGTTTTTCAATCTTTGAAGAGAGGATAATAATTTTCATATAAATACTAATAATTATTCACTCAATATTAATAATTTCCTTTCGAAAAGCCTTTAATTATTATTACATATTTAATGTATGTGTCTTATTTTATTTTATTTAAAAATATAATTTTGGTTTCGAAAATAACTTAAAACAATAATAATTTAATTTTTTAAATTCAGATCCAATTATGAATAAAAATATAATAAATATTTTATAAATTATTTATTTTGAATTATTCAAAAAAATCAGTAAAATTTAATCGTTACTTTGTAATAAAAAGATTATAATTGAAATGTCTTTTAATTATTTAAAATTTGGACCTGCAAAAAGTATGAATTATTTAATGATTTAAAATCTATTTCAGTTAAATAAAACAAAAAAATTGGAAACTATGAATTCAATATAAATTTAAAAAAATAATTACTCAATTTTTTAACGTAGCACAATTTATTGATCACAATTTTTTTTCGATTCAACAATACACTCTGTAAAAGATTAATTATATAAATATACTTGAAATTCTTATTATTTTGAAAAAAATGAATAATTATAATTAAACTATCTAAATTAAAAAAATATAAAAACAAAAAAATAAATATTGTAAACAGAAATAAAAATAATAATAAATAAAATGTGTAAATTTATAGATTCATTAAAAATATAATATTTAAAAGAATAAAGTAAAATGATTATTTATCGTTCTTTGTCAATTGATGATTTATAAAGTTTTTTGTTTTATTTTTGTACTGTTATATTATTATAATTTTATTACAATACAATTGACATTTAAATTAATCTGTATTATATTTTGGTTGTTAGGAATTAAGAAATGTTAAGATACGCGAGTATATTGAAGCAACTTTAAAAGAAAGAAAAGAGACGAGTTTGGCAGATATGCTCCAAGAGGGTGGAATTCACATTAAATACAACAGCCCAGAAAACAATTGGAAGAAGTCCGGTTGAAGTAATTTTAAATAGAAAATAGATAGGTGGAAGTGGTATAGTAATTGAATTAACAGATTAGACGAGAATATCAAGTATCCAGACGCAGAAACACAACAAAATTTCAATATAGGAGATCAGGTTCGGGTAAAAAAAGAGGTAAGAAATAATGAATACTGATATGAGGGACCATACACCATCATAGAAAAAATTATGAGAGGAGTTATAAACTTGAGGATAAAGATAAAAACAAATAGTATGAAATATCGACAAACTTTTAAAATTTCAAAAATATTAAAGAAAATGGGATATCTTAAGAAAATTTTTGAAATAAGATTAAATTAAACATATAAAAATTAAAATTTAGATATATTTAAATATGTAAAGCTTCAAAAAGAAATTTTAAAAATTAATAAGATCAAATTAAACTGTTAAGAATTAAGAAATTTTTGAAATAGTTTCAAATGTAATATACAAATTAAAATGCAGAATTTTAAAATGTGTAATAATTTTTAAAAAATAGTAAAATTAAATGAAACGATTAAATACATTAAACCGTTATCGTAATTTAAAATTTATAAAATTTATAAAAAACAAAATTTATAAATTTAAAATCAAATCAAATATTAATATTATAAGTATTGGGTTCTTGATCTAAAGACGTTGTCATGAACACAAAACTTTATTTCTACCACAGTTTGAGTTTTTTAAACAAATATTTCCGAGGAACTTTTGCACTTTCTTTTTATACAGACCATTATAAATAAGAATTGATATAATACAGTGCGTTCAAAAAGTAACTGTGCACCTGCAATTTCAAAACAAGAACGATATCCTGTGTTCTAAAAATCAATAACAAAATATTTTGAATAGTCAATTTTATGTGAAGAACAATGACCGTCTCTTAATTTATTAAAAATAACAAGAAAAGAGTCACAACAACTACTGGAAATGCCCACCAAGTTCATGAATATAAGCGTTAATTCGAAGTTTCAAGTTTTCGAACACTCGATGAATTTCCTCTTGGGTGATGGCTTCAATTTGGTGTAGGATGTTATGACGTAGGTCTTGCAAAGTTTGTGGTTTGTTTCGGTAAACATTTTGCTTTATCGCTCCCCACAGGTAAAAGTCCAAAACACTTAGATCTGGGGATCTTGGCGGCCAAATTCCTTTGAAAATGATTCTCTTCGGGAAGATCTCATTCAAAAAACGAAGCGA
>MQRK01217587.1:76399-93446 GCA_001938485.1 Girardia tigrina
CATAAATAGGTTTTTTGTAGATTCAGTCCCTATCATAGGAATGGCATGCAGGCTTAACTTCGAATTAAATTTTTAATGTGTATACATATTTTTGGGACACCCTGTATATATATATATATATATATATATATCAATTATTTACGGAATTATATACCTTCGTCGTAGATTTTGCGTTTTTTTGGTGACTGCATTTAATGTCCTTGTAATGAAAGTGTTTCTTGAATTATTTTTTACTTACGAAATTACATATTTTGGCAATACAATACTTACGTAATACAATACTTCTTAATTAAACTATGTGCTTCAGTATTTATTAATGAAAAATTATTTGAAAGAAGTTAAATAATTGTTTTATTTTTCTGTATGATTTGAATTCACTCGAGTTAAAAAGAACAATTTTAACTATTTTAAACTACTTCTTTCTTCTACAATGACTTTAAATTCTAGTCGGTTTTTTGCCAAGACGAAAACTATTTTCAAAAAAAAACACTGAACAAAAATTTAATAGGCATTAACGTATATATATTTTGTTTTTTCTTTTAAATCGATAATTTTTACTTGACCACTCGATAACATTTTATTACAGCAGGTTCGTTTTTTACTCGTTTTTTACTTCGTTTTTTACATTCTATTCTTTTTTACGCTATTATTTTTTTTAATATATTGAACTATGCAAAAAAAGATTTTCTAAAGAATATGGAAAATTAAAAATATTTCCATAGAACAATATTTGTGTAGAACAAAAAAATATTTTATGTTGAGCGTATAAATTTACGTCCGCTATATAATTTGACGTGGAGCTGTATATTTATACATCAGGAGCCGCAGGTTGCCGATCGCTTCCTAACCCATACCTAAGCAAAACCATAACCCAAAACCCTAACCCTAAAACCTGATTCTAACCCTAACTCAGTTTTTCATTGAACAGTTTTTGTTCGGGGAGCAGTTTTTTAGGGTGCAATAATGAGAGGAACAATTTTTATATGGAGAAATTTTTGGGGAACAATTCTATTGGGAGCAATGGTCTAGATATCATTCGTGAGATATGAGATCGCTAGTAATCGTTTAGAAGAATGGGATTTTTGCTGATAAATTTCTTCAATTTTGCAACAATACTTTCTTGTTGTCTTGTTTTTACGGGGGTTTTGGAGGTTGTATTGGAGCATTTCTATAGTAGACAACCATACAATCACAATGAAATTTTTTATTTAATTTCGTTTTGCGTTTTTTTAATTTTGATGATTTATTGTTTGGAAAATCAACCGTTGTCGAACATAATTCGCTTTTTGTCACACGCCAAAATTTATTCAATAAAAGCAACAGTTTTTTATAAAAAATCCCAGAGCACACCTAAAACTGATGTATCTTTAGTTTTTGTTTGATTCTTTTCATATAGATTTTTCATGATTTTTTGAATTTCCTCTTTGTTAAAAGTATTAAAGCACCCAGTTCTCCAGCAAGCTCTCAAAATATAACGCGTGGATCAAATTAAACTAATGCTTTGAATTGATCGTTGTAAATACCAGTACATTATGTCTGTTATTTGGTATGGGAGTCTATAAATAGAATTCTCAGAAAACCATTATTTGTCATTCTGTTCTGAAGGCGCAATGAGTGATACCACATTAGGGAATCGAAAGCGGGTGATTGCATTGTATTTGCACACCAGTAAAATGCAACGCGAGATTTCTACAGATTTGAATTTATCTAAGAGTGCTGTGAATCGTATAATTACGAGATGGAATTCTACAGGAATCGCAGAGTGAACGAAAGGTACATTGCGGCAGGAAGGAGAAGTTGACCAGGCATACTAAGAGTCTTATGTTGGGGAATCTAAGAAGGTTCAAACGAAGACTGCTCAGGATATTCGCAGCAGCATGGGCAGCATTGGCTCGAGTGTGTGCCTCAACACAGTGAAAAAACTCCTGAGAAAATGTGGTCTATATGCCTATCGATCACTTGGGATTCCCTTCCTTAATACCAGCCGCAATGGACTGACGTGCATGCGGTGTACAACGAGGATGACTGGAGTCAAGTAAGCGAAATTTCATTTAATTGTCATTGCTTACCTTATTCTCATGTTCCTGCTTGTCCCAACCCTTACTGTTCAGGTCATATTCAGTGACGAGACGATGGTGGAATTGGGGCACAAAGCAAAACGATTCGTTAGACGTTCAAAGGGTTGCCGCATCCGTGAGGTCCACACTGTCCAGAATGTTACATTCACCCGGAAGGTGATGTTTGGGGGAATCATATCTGCGAAAGGCCCGGGGTGCCTCGTCCCCGTTCAAGGCACTCTGAATGCTAAAAGGTATGTCAACCTTCTGAAGCAATATCTCCTACCGCAGGCTGCCACGTGGTTTCCCAACAGCCCCTGGAAGTTTCAACAAAATAACGCGCCTTGCTACAAGGCAGAGCAAACCATGGCCTTCTTCCATCAGCAAGGCATCCCGCTCCTTGATTGGGCGCCCTACTCACCGGATGTTTGCCCTATTGAGAATGTATTGGGCATGCTGAAACGGAAAGTTTACAAGGTTGGCAGCGCCTCTACAGTTGAAGAAGTGATTGCGCAAGCTCAACACCTGTGACACAATGACAGTGACATTCATAACCTGTGCGTGTCTCTCTGCTCAAATATGACTGAAAGAGTCCATAAACTATTCAACAGTCGTGGGATCCCATTTTCCTATAAAATAAACACCTGCTTGCTTGGGTTTCATTTGTGATATGTTTTTGTTGGGGGGAAAAATGAAATTTTAGGCTTGTCCCTGTAAATTTTGTCTGTACTGTAGTTTATTTTGCAAATTTTTTATAATCTTTTAAATGGCCTATAATATTGATAAATGAATATGGAAAATTTAATTTTCTTCCAATGTTCTTTTTTTTGAAACGCTTTACAATGGCATTTTTGAGGTTCAATAATAATGATTTTGTATAAATCTTTCTTAGCACCATTCTTTTAGTAAAAAATACAATAATATATAAAATATAAATAAGCATAATTATATATAATAATGAACAATCTTAATTTGATTTGACTTTTTCTTTTTTCTAAATAATATATTGAATTTTCAAAGACGCCAGCATCCATTTAGAATGAGAAATGAAACGCGGCTTTTAAAAATTACATATATATTTTAAAAGCGCATTAGATTTTACAAATCCAAAGTCATCTTGGTGTTTTTAGTTCAAAAACGTTTGGCATTCCTTCAGTTTTAGTTTGTCAGACGGCTTAAAATTTTATTTATAAAATAATATAGAAGGAAAAACAAATAATTTAAAAATCGTAAAATTATTGGCTCACCATGTGCAGTAAATCATTCAGAAATGTCAAAAAAATCAGAAATATATACAGTTTAAATTATGTTTTCATCATAAACTGTTTAAATTTTCTTATATGTCAGAGAAAAGAAGTAAAAAATCAAAAATCAAATATTTATCTCAAGCTCACTTTTGATAAATGGTTGGTTGACATAATCTGAATATTATCTTTATTACGTTTCTATTTTGTCTCTTTTTTGTCACTTTGATTCAAAGAATCTCAGTCTAATTTTTTATGCATTGATTTTGGAAAGTAAAAGACCAAATAATATTTTACAAAGATGACATTTGAAGGAAAATATGCCTTCAAACAATAAAATCACGTCATGTATCACGCAAATATTAGGTTGATGCAAAAGAATTGTCGTTTGTAATGTATTTAATATTGATTGTTTGAAATATTTAGAAAATCATTAATAAATAGAATATATTAATAAAATCATTAATATTTCAATTTACTTTAAAGCTTAAACTTTACTCTATATTTTGATACAAAGTATGACATTATTGTAAATTTAGGGTGTATTTATTTTATTTTAGAAATGTTAGAAAAGAAGGAAATGAGAATAATTTTATTCTACGATTTCAAATTAGGTCGAAAAGCGACAGAAATGGCTCGGAATATTAAAAATCTATTTGGACAACATACCACTAATTTACGAACAGTACAACGTTGGTTTTCTAAGTTTCGTAGTAGCAAATAGAGCCTTGAAGATGAAGAACACGGTAGTCGACCATCACAAGTTGACGACGACCATTTGAAAAAGTTAATCAATGCCGACCCGCATAAAAGTTCAAGGGAAGTCACTCAAAAACTCAACATTCACCAATCAACAGTTGTTTGCCATCTGAAAAAAATCGGGAAAGTGAAAAAGCTAGACAATTGGGTGCCGCACGAATTAAACGAAAATCAAGAAAATCGTCGTTTTAACGTATGTTCTTCTCTGCTTTTGCGTAATCAAAGTGACCCGTTTCTGAATCGAATTGTAACGTGCGATGAAAAATGGATCCTATACGACAACCGGCGACGTTCAGCTCAGTGTTTGGATTTTAATGAGGATCCAAAGCCTTTCCCGAAGCCAAAATTACACCAAAAAAAGTCAAGGTAACTGTTTGGTGGTCCGCACACGGTTTAATCCATTACAGCTTCCTAAAATAAGGCGAAACAATTACAGCGGAAAAGTATTGTCAGCAAATTGACAAAATACACCAAGAACTACAAAAAACGGCCAGCATTACTCAATAGAAAGGGGCCAATATTTCTGCATGACAACACTCGTCCACATGTTGCAAGAAAGACCATGCTGAAGTTAAACAAACTGGGATATGAAACTTTGCTTCATCCACCGTACTCACCAGACCTTTCTCCTACAGACTATCACCTTTTAAAACATTTCAGCCAGTTCCTTCGGGAAAAGTTCCTTCAAAAACCAAGAAGATGCTGAAAGAGCCTTGGACGACTTCATCACCTACAGAACTCCAGAATTTTATGAAACTGGAATAAAAAACTTGTTACCCGTTTGCAACAGTGTGTTCAATGTAATGGTTGTTAGTTTGACTAATAAAGTTAATTCTAAAGAAAGTTATGTTCATTTAAAATTGACGGTTAAAAACGACATTTCTTTTACATCAACCTAATAATAAAGATTTTTATATTTTTATAATTACTTGTTTTAATCAAAAATATTTTGAGAAGACTTTTATACTTTATATTATTATCTATAATTGATTTTATTTGTTAGTATCATGTAAGACTGTTTAAATACTGTGTTTTTGTCAGCAACAGTTATTTCTACTAAAAAGAAAATAAGCATTTGTTATTCTGAAAAATGGAACTTATATGTCTAGGTCCACATCATCTTTTGAATCAATGATTTTTAAACCTTAGTTGGATTTACATCAATAATGTACCCGAAACGATACTGTAAACAAAATTTGTTTCACCACTTCAAAAAACTTAAATTAAAAAAACGTAGACATGAACCATGTAGTTAAACTGATAAAAAACCTATTTTAAAATAGATGGTTGACAAGATGAATCATAAAGAGTGTCACTATGTTAAAAAACTAATAATTAATTTTAAAAAATCAATTTTTTAAATGTGTTAAGCAAATTACTAAGAAAAGTATTTTTAGATTTAATAATTAACTTAGGAAGTGTGTTAAATATTTTTAACAGTTCAAATGGGATAATAAATACCATATTATATGCCGTAAAATAAATATTAAATCCCAATAATTACATCAAAAAAGTTTAAATGTCGATATTAGTAAGATTAGCATTTAGGCTATTTACAAAAAATAAAAAAAATAAATTAGAAAAGTAAACATTATATATTTGGTTTATTGTTGAAAAGATTTTCAAAAAACTGTAAAATTACAATAAATAAGTAATTAAATAAATTTAATTATTATATATACTATAAAAATTAGTAAATTCAAAGACTTAATAATAAATCTTTAAATTTAAAAGAAATAGTAATTAAAAAATACAAAGAAATTAATTTTGTTATAATATCTTTTGAAAAAATAATTGCTAACTTCCTATCAAACAATATTTATATTAATTTCCAGATAAAAACAAAATAAAATATTGTTATATGCTATATATTAATTAAGTTTAATTACTTTATTTATTATTTTCATTTAAAAACAAATGTAGTAAATTTAATAAATTATTTATTAATATTATTGTAATAAATAAATTCTCATCGGTTAATTCTAATATTAATTTTTAAATATTTATTTATTTTGAAATAAAAGTTTTAATATTAATTTACAATAAGTTTTAAAAATTATTTTTTTAATTATAAAATTAATAATTGATTAAGTCACACAACATTGGACGGAAAATATTTTCAATGATTTATAAATTTATAAAATACTATTTAAAAACGTAATTAATTTATACAATAAATCACGAAAATGTTTTAATTTATTTATTTATTTAAACTATAAAGTATTAAGTACTTTAACCTTAGTTTTAATTCTATAATTAACATTTTTCAATAAGATGTCTGGTGATGAAGTGTGAGAGGAACTTCATCTCAATATTTGTGCAAGTTTGAGAGACGTTGATTAGATTCTATTTTTAATATTTTTAAAAAATTATAAATTTGACTAAATTCACATATAAATTTACTATGAGAAGTATAAAATGACACAAAATAAGTACATTAATTTGATTGAGAATCTGAAAACCATTTTTAACTGTATGTTGTAAAATGTACATCGAAAATTCTTTCTTTGGAAAGATAAAATTGTCTAAATAAATATTCTTATTTGATTAAATATTATTCTCTCACCAACTTGAGACTCACTGTATATATATATTTTAAGTTACACAAAACAAATATCTAGCATATATATATATAATATTTGAAATTTTTATTATCAGTGAAATTTTAATACTATTTATTGATGTTAATACTAATCTCCGTCTCGTTATATGAATATTCCCCCGAGAAAGTGTTTTTATAAACCAATGAAACAGAACTTTAATTTTAAAACATTAAATAAGTAATAAAATTTTCAGAATTTATTTTAATTATTTTAATTTTTTTATGATATATTACAATGTTTGTTTCAATCTCACATACCTTTTTTTAATATTTTATGCTATAATGCTTTGTAAAAAACTTTTTCTAAAGCCATTGAAGTAAATTCTTAGCTCATTTGGTCCTTTCAGACACTATAATCGCGATCTCAATATTTTAAGAAATACATTTTGCATAATGGGTTTAAAGGCTTGAGTCACAAAAACGTTTCTTAATTTAAAGGTCATTAAAAATTAAGTACTGCGTGACAAGAATTAAAAGTAAATATCGATTGAGAGAGGAGTTTAGAATATTGAGATATGTAATCATCAAATATCGACAAAGCAGACTTTCTTAACAATATCCTCAAAAGAAATATAAAGTCGAATGAATTTCGTAACCATTTTTATAAAATTCATAAATATACATTTGCTACAGAATCTTGACTACAAATGAAAACTTCTTAGTTTAAGTTTTTCTCTACAACGTAGAGCGTAAACATTTAAAATCGACAAACTTTTGGATGATGAATTACGAATAAATATGGAGATTCTAAACTCTTTAGACTTGGATTGTAAAAAATATATGATATTCCATATGATTGTCTTTCTTACTTCAAAGTAATAAAGTAAGTGAAAGAAGGAAGCAACACCTATGAGGATGTTTTACAATCAATACAGAATGATGATGAACAGCTTATTGGTGCACAGCTTCTCACCAATATTTTAGAATGCACCTTCATTTTCATTATTAAGAACATTTAAACAAGTCTCATTTGAATCTTTATTACATTTACATTTAGAGTCATTACAACTCTCAGAAGGTCTTTCATCGTTTGTCATCGTTCTAATTGGTTTTCTTATTTCTGTTTTTAATCATGATTATTCGAACAATTTTTCTAGTTATTTTTTTAAAATATTTAACATCTAAAAAATATTAATTAAAAAATAATAATTTTTACCATTTCTCAATAAATCCCAAAATAATAAAAATTGTCATCAAATTATTAAAAATGCATTTAATTTAAATTTTACTAAAAATTATTAAACTTAATTTTAATTCTGAAATTAAAAATATGAACTTATCAAATGATTATTTTAATTATGTTCGAATAGTCAATCCTTTAAATTTAATAAAAAAATACTTATGTCCATCTGGGTGGGAGAATCACCATTTTAAATTCAACATACTTAAATCAACATACAGCATCAATACATTTACACATTCAAACAATTTAAAATATTCCTCACAGTCATGAAAACAAATTATCAAATTTTATTGGTAGAAGATCAAAATAACTTCTATAAAACCACGACTCATTCGGGCTTATAACAATAGAGTATTTGCAATTGTATGAAACGAAATTGAACCTTTAGTTCGTCTTAGTTATTTAAACCTTAATGAAATTGAATCTCAAATCTGTAATTATAATGTACTATTCAATGAAACTATTAAAACGATATAATTGCCAGAAATTATGTTTGAAAAAATGAAAAAAAAAGATAAAAAGTACGATAAATACTAAAATCATCAGCAGTTAGTTAATCTAACTTTGATTTTTTTAATTGATTTTAATTAATCATTAAATTTTGCGTTCATCTACTGTCAAATTATATAAAATAATTGTTCGATCTTCCCTGAGAGGAAGCTCATATCAAAGTAAATATCTATAATAGTTTGAGACTTTTGTAGATTAGATTTTCATTAGGGTTTAACAAAATTGGGTTTTTTTTACTCCTTCGTGATCCCTACACTGAACATAAAACGAAAGGAACAATAAAGGTACCGCAATGAGTCTAGTAAACCGCAGAAGACTTTCCAATGTTATATCCTTTAGCGACCTAACTCAAAACCAACGAAATAGTTGTAGGCCCACCGTATATTTATCTCATTTGTTTCTTGTTACAAAAATTGTGATAAATATTAATTTAAAATATGTCACCAAAAATTGATATAGAAAAACTGTAATTATGTAAAAGGTTTTTATTATAAAAAGCTACAGAATTGTAAAATTAGATCAAAGAAGATCATTTAAAAATAAAAAATGAATTTTTGTATTTTTTAACAGTAATGTTTCTGAATGGAAATTTGAGAATATAGTTTTATATTAAAAATTGAAATTTCATATTTCAGGAAAATTGAATAAGTATTGCCATCTTGTTGATTTGAAAATGATTAATAACCAGTACTATTGACATTTATATTTAAGATTCTCCAACCTTATTTGTTGCTATTTGTAGGAAAACTTGAAAAAAGAAGCTCTTTTATAATATTTTATTATTTTTATACTTCTTTACTACACGACATAACTTAGATATTTAATATTAATTGGGTGTATTATAGTATATAAAAAACTTTCCTTAAGAATTATTCAAACTTTTCAATGGATTCTCATAGATCTTGATAATTAAAAATTTTGAAATTTTTTTCATCGTAATGGATAGAAATATTAACGATGGAAAGTTATTAATGAAGGTTTAATTATTATGAAAATAAAATCTGGGTCCCAAACATCCAATCACAAATAGATCCTATTTAATTGGATGTGTTGATTGTAAAAGTCAGGAAAACTGAAATGATGTTAAGAGAGACGAGTTAGAAGACTCGAAATTCTCATGCATTACATGTAGAATTTTTGATAAATATGTGTTTAATGCGAGTGTTTTTTCTTTCATTTTCATTGATAATTTACTTTCAAGAGTTGCTTCAAAAAATATTTGCTACAGGGATAAATAAAGCAGCCCTGGAAACGATTTTTTACAAACATTTCCTGTATCAGTATATATTTCAACAAGCACTAAGAGCATTACCTCAGGTTTTCTCGTCCAGATAAAACATATTTATATGTGATATATGATGTTCGAAATAAATTATTTTTATTAATTTTCTTATTTTTATAAATAATATTGTTATTTAAATTCATTTTCCTAAGTCTACTTAAGCTGAATTTGAACACCTTTCAATTGTCATAAATCCTTTCTAAAATATGAACATCTAGCATTTCCAAATCATATTTTGAAATGTAAAGAATATTCAATTGTTTTTGCAAAATTGTTATACAAAACTGACTAAATTGTCTCGGTCTTTTATTGTTTCGTATGTCATGCTAATTGAGTTTAGCTATCCTGTTAAAAATGAATTAATTCTTTCATAAATTATATTGTGTTAATGCAAAAAATTAGCAAACAATAAACATAATTATATTATTAAGCAAGATTGTATTGTGTAATGAACAAGGAAAAATATTCTCAAAAACAAGAGATAAAATAAAGGATTCGAAAGCATAACAAAGTCAAGAAATTTATTTAATGTAATTCAAGAAACACGTAAGAATCATTTTTGTGAGGTACAGTATTCTTTGATAGCTATTTCCTTATTCACTATTTTGTCAGTGTTTTGATTAGCGATCATGTATTTCTTTCAATAAATCATTAATTTCAATATCTATTATTAATTATTAATTATATTAATTGATTATTAATTGATTATTAAGTATATTAACTATACGTTCATTTAATGTCATCGAATGGAATTTGTAGAACTCAACCATCCAGGTCTTCCAGGGAACTATTCCGTCAACGAATAAACACTGCGATTATCTCCAGATCGTCAAACAAATCAAGAACAACGTCAAACATTTCATAAGACTTAATCAAAAATTTCTTCTCGAGATATATTTGGCCAGTATTCTGAAACATCGGTCACTTTCATTAGACCGTGATTAAAATTTTTTAATAAATTTATTTTAAAAAAAGATTAATTGCGTAATAGTCAATGTGTCATATAAATGACTTGTAATCTGAAATTAATTCACACCTGATGATGCCTTAATGGCAAAACATGTTTTTTTGTATAATAAAAAACTATTAAAATGGTGTGTTTTAAATAATAAATATATTAATATACTTATAAATAGTGCACGAAATTTAATGAAACTTAAAAATCAAAAAAGGACTCTATTTTATTTCCTCTCTTTCCGGGTGAGATATTATTTTGTTCTTCCCCTCTGCCAATAGAGTCGCCACCATCACCAATCCGCCGCAGTCACACCACTGCGCCACCCACTCTGTCAATTCTGAGCTAAAGAAGTTACTAATATCATAGAAAAAGAATGGATATCCCGTTTCGGCACACCAGAGCAAATTAACAGTGACAATGGGATACAGTTCATATCAACAGATTTCCGAAACCTGTGCAACCGATATGACATTGAACATCACCACACCACTCCATATCACCCACAAAACAACGGTAAAATAGAACGACTACACCGAACACTCAAAGAAGCTATTCGATCCGGCTCAACAAATGCGGACAAAGAATGGATACAGATGCTACCCATCGTTCTATTGGGCCTCAGAAACAAAATAAACGACTCAGGCCTTTTACCATCCCAGATACTATTCTGTACCTCCACAGGACTACCAGGCGATGTGATTATTCCTAGTTCTAATCAGTCTATCGTAGATGTTCCAGATTTCTCCCACGAATTTCGGAACCACGGTGACTAAAAGAGTTTCTTACCCAAAGACCTTTTTAGCAGCAAACAGGTGTGGATAAAAAAAGAACTGAGAAGTCCCTTACAGCCAATATAAGGGCCTTTTCAAGTTCTTCGTCACTCGAGAGACGGTAAAGTTATTACTATCTACAAACAAGGCAAAGAGGAAAGCGTACAAATCGACAAAACCAAACCGGCTTTTGTCGAACTTGGAGGGGAGGCATGAAGGCATAATCATAATGCCTAAATCTTAATATCAGACAAATATACTTTAATTTTAAAAATGCATTAAAATGCAATAATTGAAATTAAATATATTTGTTTAAATAAACAGAATTTCATAAAAATAAACATTTGGTAAAAAGAGTTATTTAGAATATGTTTTTAGATTATTTTATTTTTAGATTATTTTTAATTATAAGAGAGTGGGTGGCGCAGTGTTGTGCTGCGGCGGATTGGCGACTCTATTATCAGAGGGGAAGAACAAAATAATATCTCACCCGGAAAGAGAGGAAATAAAATAGAGTCATTTTTTTGATTTTAAGGTTATTAAATTCCGTGCCCTACTAATAAATATTGTAAGGGATATTTTAGATTTTATGTGAATGCTGTATGTTGATTTGAATATGTTGAACCTAGAATGTTGATTCTCCTACCCAGATTAGAATTGGTATTTTTGTATTTACAGTAATTGACTATTCGAACCTTATAAAAATGATAATAATCTTAAATTTTTGAAATTAACAATTAAAATCAAATTTAATATTTCTTGAAAAAAAATGATATCATTAAAATGAATATAAAATTAAATAATGAAATGTAAAATATTTTAAAAAAAAGATATTTCTCTATTTTTAGAAAATTTTAAGTATATTTTTTATATTATTTTGGGTCTTGGATATATGATGAAATTTAAATTAATTTTTTACAATTTGATAAAATATTTATTCAGAGTTCTTATAATGAAACGGTTTAAATTATTAATTTTTATAAATATTTTTGGAAATTAAAAAATAATAAATATTTTAGAAAGATTTAGAAAATTTTTTTGAATAATCAGTATTATAAAGACAGAAATAAAACAAATTAGAATGATGTCAAACTGTGAAGGATTTTCCGACAGTTGTAATGAATTTGAATGTAATATTAATAAATTTTCTAAAAATAATTTTCTCAATGTTCTTAACAAATGTATTAAGCAGTTACTTAGATGAAGCCATGGATGAAAATATGGATCGCAATGTCCCGAGTCGGTGAATCAATATTAATATAAAAACAAATATATTATCATTAATTATTATAGTGTTAATGTGTCTCACCTTCAAGTCTCGATGAGCGATATTCATCCCATGTAAGTGGGAAATAGCAGAGCATATTTGAATAACAATTCCAACGGCTTCTGTCAACAAATATAATAAATACAAACTTTAATTAAATGTTCTTTTTTATACGATTTCTTAAATCTTATTTCAATCGAACCTTTCTCCGTAAAAAGAGACGTCTTGCATTTCTCCTGAATCCTGTAGAAAAGTTCTCCTCCTTCCATCAATTCCATTACAACGAGTAAACAATTTTCCCCGTTGTATTTATTTTCAAAAACGTCTTTGATTTGTACAATATTATTACAATTACTCGCACGCCAGTGTAAATCCAATTCTCGACGTGATTTCGAGTTGTCTTTTAAAATCTAATTCGTAATTCAGTTTCAAAGTTTTATTGTTTCATTGAAAATTTAATACTTTCAAAGCATAAAACTTTTTATCCATTATCGACTTAACTTTATACACTTTCCCTGAAACACCGCATCCTAAAATATCCGTTGATATAATGTAATCAAGTTTGATTGAAGTGGACTTTGGTTTTAAAAGTGTTGAATGCTTTTCACCCATTTGAAAAAAGTAATTGAAAAAACAATTTAAATTTTTCATCCATTAGAGGTCATTTTATTGATAAATTAAAACAAATTACGTTGTTATTGTTCTTTGATTTTGAAAAAATTTATAATTATTATTTTATTTTATTAATTATTAAAATGGTTGAAAATTTTTAAAACCAAATTTGCTTTAAAATTTTTTAAAATCTACAATGATTAATAATACTTTGGTTTGAGTAAAAATTAAAATGTCAAAATTTGACATTTTACTGAATTATAATTAAAGTTTTCAATTAACCAAGTTAAGAGTTGAAAATATTTAATCTACTCGATCTGTTAATTGCTTTAGTTGTATTTTAAATTCTAAAATGGAGTCATTTGCCAATGTTATATCAATAATTCAAGACGAAATAATTCGTTTACAGTCAGTGGAGAATGTCGATCAGTTTTTAGAATTGAATAAAAATTCCGAAAATAATGTTGAAATAATTCAAAAAAGTTTGAATGATTATATTGCTGAATTAAAAACAAATGAAAAACATCTTGACGAAATTACGTCGTTAATAAACGAATTAATTCAAGTAATTGGCAAAAAATTTAAGCAATTTACAGATGACAATTTTAAAATGCTCAATGAAAAGTTCAATAGCTCAGGTAATTTTAGATGTTTATTTATGTTTTCTTAACTTTTTATAGAAGAATTAAAAGAAAAACTGGATTTGGAAAAATCGCGATTAAGAGTAAAATACTTTGAAAATAATGCTTGTTACATCAATATGATATCAACAATGAAAATGGCGAATGAACAAATTTTAGATATTGAAAATTATTTGACTGATGCAATTGTTACTCATAAAATTTGTGATGATAACTTAAAAGCCAAGGAAAAAGCTTTAGAAGCTATTAGAAGACAAAAGGAACAAGAAGAAGCTGCAAAATTAGAAACTGAAAAGAAAGAACTTGAAAAAGCTAAAGAAGCAGCTTTAGAAGAAAAAAATAGACAACAAGAAATGGAAAGGATGAAAAAAATATTAGAAGAAGAAAATAAACATTTAGATGAAACTGTTGACCATTTTATAAAAATGAAGTTTAATAATTTATATATTATATTACTTTAAATTTTATAAATAATAGATACGAAGTACCAAATGGGGAATTTGGTAATCCCGGTCTAGGATGTATTATAAAAGTTCTTCCAGATTTTTTGGCATCTAAGTCAGATATTAATGTGGAATTAATAGATCCTTTAAGTATAAATTGCACATTTAATGGAACAGATGAAATAGTCAGTAATATAATACAAATTAAATCCAAAGTCAATGAATTTGAAGATTTAAAAGTAATTATTGTTCATTCTGTATTCCGAATATTATCCGTTTTATAATTTTTTATTATGATTTTTTTAACTTTGTAACCGATTCTAGCTTATACATCAGATTTTTATTAATTTTATGTAATTTCAAACAATATAAACTATCATTTCAGTATTCTGTTGAGGTATACTTTACTTAATTTTTATCAGATATATTCAAAACTTATAAGTGATAAGCAAATATGATGAAAAATATTTATATTAGACAAAAATTTGCTTTTCAATAAGAACATTTATTTATAAGAACATTTGAACATGTCAAATTATTTTTATTATCAACATTATCCTTCATATCAAAGCGGACAGTATAATTTCATAATGTATGTTAAAAGGATTTTTAAAATAAATTTATTTATCTTTCGATTTATAAAAAATTTGTAAGCCAATCAAAGTTTATTAATTTTGACGGTTTAACCGTCATCATCAGAACAAATGATTTTTCAAACGAAATTTACTTATATAGTGCAGTTTATGATTATGCAATCAATACATAATCAGTACATCATTTAAAAACTATCAACCAAGTTTTAGAGAATGCAGTTTGAATTTTAATTTTAGGATCCAAAGATCTTATATATAACGCTTCACATGTCTCTCTCTCTCAATAATTTTAAATGGAGTGCACAGATTTTTAAAGTGTTTTGAATTTATATTTCCTTTACAATGTATTTTATGTCCTGCAATGTTACTTCCACCTTCATTGCGTTTGTGTTCCTGGATTCTCTTACAGAGATGACCTGAAGTCTCTCCAATGTATGTGGTGTTATACTCATTACATGTATATTGGTAAATGAGATCCGAACACAATCATAATGGCGTTGAAGATTTATTACCGAACATTCTTTCAATTTTCTGAGTACGGGATATTACTTTTAAACTTATTGCATTATCTAACGCTTTCAAAATAGAATTTTTAAATATTTTACACCCCTTTGAATATGGTACAGTTAACATATAACCAATTTCGAAACTTTTATCATTAGTGTTGCAAGATTTCTCTTGATCTTGAACATCTGAAATTTTAGTATTATTTTTTTGTCAATTAATTTCTCAGTAGTTTCCTTTGTTAATTTCTCCACTATCGATTTTGAATATCCGTTATCATATAATAATTTATTTAATTTATTAAGGCTGTCATTACATCCTTTATATGTAGATGAAAGAGCCCATGAGCGAAAAATAAAACCTTTAATCATATTTTGACGATATTTGGATTCACAGAAACTGATCGATGTTGTAAACAACTCTCTTGTCAGTTTTCTTTCTGTAAATCTCCGTCTCATAACGTCCGTTTTTTCTCTCAATTAATAAATCAAGAAAGGACAATTTCTTATCTTGTTATTTCTCCATAGTAAACTTTGCATTTCAATGCAAAGAAGTCATAATTTTAAAATGAAGGAATATCTGTTTCATTTTGAAAAATCAAAAAAATTTTATCAACATAGCGTTTATACGCTAGAGGTTTCCGACCCGCAAAAGAATCGATTTTGCCTTTAATACTCGAAGGAAATATTGAAGCCAAAGTGGGGGCTAATGGTGAACCCATAGCCACTCCATCAACTTGTTTGTACCAGTCATTATTGAACAAAAAATGCACATCTGACGTGGCAAAACTTAACAATTCACGAAATGCAACTTCATCATATGATTAGTAGTTTGCAGCACAATCAATAGTCTCTTTCAATGGAACGTTTGTAAATAAACTGACAACATTGGGAGAGAGTGACATGTGACGCGTTATATATAAGATCTTTGGATCCTAAAATTAACATTCAAACTGCATTCTCTAAAACTTTGTTGAGAGTTTTTAAATAATGTACTGTTTACGTATTGATTGCATAATCATAAACTGTACTATATAAGTAAATTTCGTTTGAAAAATCATTTGTTCTGATGATGATGGTTAAACCGTCGAAATTAATAAACTTTGATTGGCTTAAGAATTTTTTATTTGATAATTTGCTAATTTTATTTCAATTTATTTTGATTTATAATTTATAATTTTTATTTATTAACTTTATTTGTTTTTTGATAAAACTTTATAATATTTTTACATTAGTATTTAGCATTGAAAAATTACTTTAAAATATTGAAAACTTTAATTTTAATCTGTTACTAGTATTGTGACTTTCTGAAAGTACAATTCTGTTTTTGTGAATTCAATATCATTTACGTTAGCATTTCAACTTTTCATAAATTTTGTAAACTTGTAATTGTTGGTGAAATTTATGCAACTACCCTAACCCAAAAGTCACTGGATTGCTTATATGTTTTTTTATAAACAACCATTAGTACGGTGTAAACATCTCTGTTTCTTTCAATAACGGCTTTTTTACCACGTTTTTATTAGCTTGCTTTCTTGTCTGTTTGTCTGTTTGTCTGTTTGTCTGGAACAAATCTTGCGATTGATTTTTCAACCACTTTCAGTCATCCAATTGAGCTGAATT
>MQRK01217587.1:93780-108176 GCA_001938485.1 Girardia tigrina
TCGATCATTTCTATGCCCCACGTTTTTGGTTAAGTATAAAATTTCTCACATGTCTAGAAAAAAATTATTTTCCTCTTTTTAGTGCATTGGTAATGCTTGAAAAACGTGGTTGTTTTTATTAAAAATTTTTTTATTAATAATATTATTACTTTTCTCTATAGTAGGTATTAGATTGAAACAAGTTACACTACTTGTGCTGGTTTATATGCTAAATAATTTTTCAATCAACTCGTCCTTAGTTTTTTGTCGATTTTATTTTAACTTTGACTTCGTTATAGCCCTTAAATTTTCAATGGGGTTTAAATTCATGTAACTTATCTTACTTATTCGACTTTTATAGTTATGAACTTTTGTAAGTATTACATGGATTTAAGTATTACAATGATTTTCTGAATATTGAATAAGGTACATACACATTTTATTGTTTAAAAAATATTTTTTAAATGTACGATGTACATAAAAAATATCACTTTTTTTATTGTGCGGAAGAAATACTACAGATGAAGAATTTATTTAAAATCTAAGCTGCGGAAATTACATTGGAAGGACCATTCGATATTTTGACCTTTTGACAATCAACAAAGTCATTTTAATATAAAAATAAACTAAATTCATAGAGAATTAATAGCTAAAATATTTAGTTCGTTTATAAAATAATACTAGACAAAGAATAAATCGAATATATTTTGTTTATTTATTTAAAATATTTTATTTATGAAATAATAAAACCTTGTGCACGAATTTTATCAAAATTGGTTTTGATATTTAATTTCGACAAGTTACCTGCCATCGTGAGACTAAATTAATATTAGCTTTTGCAGCTTGAATATCAAAGTTAATGAATCAATTAACTTTTATATCCTTTAATCTTATTAATAATACCTCACACGTCATTTTCTCCCAATATTTTAAAAGATTATTAAACGTATCAATATTTATAATGATAATAAAGATTCCATTTATTTTTCTGAGTACGGTATGAAAGATATGAGACCTAATGCACACATTCCTTTATTAGAACTCGGGAAATCTGATAAAGATGCCATGAATTTCACGTTTTTCTTGAGTATATTCTGTGAACAGTTGATGGTTCATCGGAATTATTGGAAGCAGATAACGAGAGATTTATCGATAGTGTAATCAGTAAATAAATGTTCCACGCAAATTATATGCAACAAGAAGAAGCATTTATTAATTTAAGTTTTTTTTTAAATAATTTTTTATATATTTCAAGAATGAGAATTTCAGATAACATTATTATTTTATCAATCAAAAGTAATGTCAAACATTTGCCCAAGAATAAATCTATTTGTAAGATTAACAAAAAAGGGAAAACATGTTTAATGCTCTTAGTAATTGTAGATAAACATTTTATTAATATTTATTTTTTTAATAAACTGATTTATGAATTAATCCCATTTTATATTCCCTTATTTCGTTTTTAACTCTTAAATGTTAACCTCACATTCTTGACAGTACCTTTTAAAAAAATATTTCAATGCACGAAATATAATTAATTGTGCATTAATACTTTACCTTTATATAGTTTGATCAAGCATTTTCGGTGGTTTTGCCTCATACGATGTCAAAAAGTCAGGCTCGAGACACAAAAATATTTAAATTTGTAGAAAATGAATTGTGTTGGATTTCCGTTGATACTCAAGATGTGACTGTGGAAGATACAGATAAAATAAATGCGAGATACGTTGAAGCTGTTTTTGACGAATTACCCTTAATTGTTACAGTTGTCAGTATTCCTAGAGTTGAAGAACTAAAATACAATAAAAAAGGATGTAACTGGTCCGCGGCAGTTGATTGTAGAGTTAGTTTAACAATTCCACCTGGTGCGGTGAAAATCAATCAGACGATGAATATTACAGTTAGTTTAAAATAATTTATAATAATAATAATTATAATAATAATAATAAATTTCATAATTATTATAAAATTTTTCTTTCTTCAGACATTGACCTTCGAATCAAGCCAAGATTTAAAGGCTAAATGCAAAGGAACACATGCTGATAATATTTATACGTTCAGTCCTATGTTAAAAATTGGTTAGCTTAAGCTTTGAATAACAATATTACACTAAGTTGTTAAATATTATCAATACCTAAAAAGTTAAATATTAATTATAAATAGAAAGAACAACTACTTAAATTTAAATTTAAATAATCATAATACAAATGATAATACAAATTAAAACTTTTATAATGGAGGATGATATAAGCATAGCTTACAGAACTCGAAGCAGAACATCAGAAAGACGGACAATTATCATTTCCACAAAACGAATATTAATTGTTTTAGAAATAAATTAAAGAGAAAGAAACGTAAAGTTTTATATTTATTGCCTTATAAGTTAATTGGCCTGAAATTCATGTTCATAATTTATTGCAGAATTAATTTTTGTATTGTAAAATTTAGTTATATATAATCTCTCAAGTCTCGGTTAGAATGATTCATATTATTATTGAAGTAAATTTTAAAATTTTGTGTATTTTTATAATTTTAGCACTCTTAAAAAATTCTCTTCTTCATTTATATAATAATGACATTTAGGTGTTACTAATGGTTTTGGTAATCAAAACACTGATCAGAGTTATATTTATTTACTTTACAGTAAATAAACATTTTACATTGATGTAAAACTCTTATCGTTTTTGAATTTTCTAAATAAAGAATATATCTTTAAGATGTATTTGATCACAAGAGAGCTGGATGTATCATTAGGAATGCATCATACAAATGTACTATACATCAGAAAATGCTGCAGCAGAATTAGTTTTGTATTTATCAAACTATTATGGCTATAAGAAACTTATACTAAGATTAAGACTTTAAACCCCTAAATATCTTTAATGTGTACATTGAAATACATACTTAATTTTAACATGAACAAAATTTTAGTCCGACGATTTTCAGAATGTCGTCTAAGATGTCATCTTTTGTGACAGATTCTAAGGTGTACTTATCCACGAATAAACTAATCGCGTCATTTTTGCAAAAATAAAACTTTTAAAAAAACAACATACATCTACGTTAAATTTGCTATTTGTTAGGACCACATTAGTTGTGGATTGCTTCTGCAGAGCGACAGAGCCGGCCAGAATCAGATAACTTATTGTGAAGACGTTTACAAGACTGGAGAATCCGTTAGCAACTTCCAATTCATTGGAGCTGCATATGAGAATACAATGAGAAATAGCCTCCAGCATTCCACTCAATTGACATATAAATCAAAAAACACAAACATATTGTAAAGATTGCGGTACTTTTTGATTACTTTGGTACATAATATATAGTGCTGAAATCTTACCTGATCGAGATCTTGATATTGTTACTATCAATCGACTGTGTTACCGAATGTAACTAGCATCTACGTTAGCATAGTAAAAAAATGATGTTTCGATTAAATGGATTGCATTGAAGGTTCAAATTTAGTATATGGCATTGAGATTGAAAGGTTAATTATAATTGTTGTTGTGTTCACAAATGTAATTATTATAACTGTGTATGATTTGTTAATGAGAATGGGATCGATCATAAGTACTAGAATTTTACTTTTTAAAATATTTTTTATAAAATATTTAAATATTTATAAATATATACACAAAACCATGAGGATATGTGTCCAGATGTTGCTTTCTTTATTTACATTTACTCATTATAAATAATTAATCTTTTTTCAATTGTGTAAATAAATATTATTTTTATTGTTTTGTTTTGTACATAAAAAAACTTTTAATAATTCTGATGAAGGCAATTTGTACTTTCTTAAGTCAAAATTTTATATTATAGAAGCTGCACAGAGAAAACTTTTGAAATCTTTAACAGTTTCATTGCCTCTACCTCAGAAACAGATTAAGACTGACACAGCAGGTATGGGAATCAAAGTATTTGGTTCTGGCAACGAATCACGACCAAAGACAAATTTTGCAACTCAGGGTTTTATGTTCTATGACATTTAATAAAATATTGTTATCTTATAATAGATGTCGAAGAAAAGATTTGCCTAGTAAGTTTGGATAGTAACAAAAAATGGATCGAAAATACTCAAGTTGCGATGGAACTTGATGACAAGAAGGATGCTATTAAATTTGAAGTTGATAAAATGATGGAAATGATGTGAGTCTTATATTTTATGTTTCTCATTATAAACTGGAAACAAAGATACAAATAATCATTATTTATCAAATAATCCTTAAAATAAAATGTAGAAATAAATTTTAATATTAGTGATCATTATACAGTAGGTATTTCTTATATGCAATTCGTCTATATGCAACTATTGCATATGTTCAACTTTTCCTGAAGCATATAGACGAATTGCATATAGGTAATACCTACTGTAAAGATTTACCTATATGCAAGTTTTTTTTGCGACACCAAGCGACTTGCATATAGACAATATCTACTGTAAATTATAATACATGGATACAAATCTTTATAAACCACTTCTAAGTCTAGTATACTTGGTACGGTACAAGTATTACTGAACATATTTAATTTAATAATAATACTAACATTTTGGAAACATTTTTTTAAAAAATTACTAAAGTATTAAAACAGACTTGATAACATTTAAATTTTAAGATTTTAAATAATTCTGACACAAAGAACGAAAAGGATTTTTATAAAAGAAATATTTATAAAAGATCATAACTCATGCTTTCACATGCAAAGGGATTGAGAAATTAAATTCAAAACAAAATGTATTTTATCGGTGACTGATTATTTTGTATTGGCCACATGCGTTACTTTACCACTCTTCGATTTCAAAGCTCATGCAGTTTGGAGAACGCGATTTACATTCAGAATATCGTTTGGAAAGTCTTTTTAATTTATTTACATTGATAAGATCGCGAATACTATGTAAATTTTGATATATACATTGGATAATAAATTTGTTAGATTTGAATCTTGACAACACATTTCACATACGACATAATATCGAGAAGAGATGAATAGTTATTATAAAAAAATCTACCCGATCGAATAGGCGTTTTAACGTTATTTATGATACTGATTTCCTGACTCAGTTTTATCTGATTGTTTAAACAAGTTTGGAAAAATCAACAATTTATCTTAAATTAAACTAATATTTTCTTTATTATTTTTGATTATTATAAGTATCATTTTCGTTCTCAATTAAATCAATATCGATATTAACAGCACTCAAATTTTGCTCTTCATTGTCCGAATCGAAAACGTTTGGTACGTCTATCGAATGGATGAAGTCGTAATCATTTAAATCGATATCGTTAAATTCAATTTCGTTCATTTTATTTTTAACGAATTTTCACGATATTCGACTGTTTTTATAATAATTAAAAACTCGAGAAAGACGATTCATTTTTTTTATTTACAACTACATGATAAATCGAATTTCAAACTTCGTTCATTTTCTTCTATTATACATTCCCTGTATGAGGGGTTAGTTTAAATTTAAGTTTCTCCAAAATAGTTTATTATTTTTTTTTAATTTGAAAGTTTAAAAGAAATAAATTTAAAAATTAAAATGTAGAGTAAAAATATGATAAAACAAATACTTATTTAAAATATGCTTACAGTAATAACAATTGATATATTTTGATAAAAGTTATGAAATAACTTTAAATAAATTTTAAAATAAATAATTAACGGATTAATATTTTAATAAATAATTTTCTTAATAAAAGGGTTTATTGTAAATTTAAATTAATTAGTTTTTATGATAAAGTTTCATAAAAATGTTTGAATTATTTTAAAGTTTAAATTTTGTAAAATTTTCGTAAAAATTGTAAAATTTTCGTAAAAAAGTAAAATTATTTTAAAGTATAAATTCCGTACATTTTCAAAATTTAATGAATTAATTTTTGGCGAAATAATTGAATTAACAAGAAATTTGTTTAAATATGTGAATTGTTGATATTAATAAATTTTGTGGTGTTAAATTATGACTTTGGAATTTGATAATAATGAAAGTCGCATAAACGCTACTTACTACCCGTATGATAACAAAACAGTCACGCACATATTTCAAGGCAATTCAATTTTCCGCGAAAATAACAATTTACAATTTGATTATTTAAAACAAACATTCAAGTTTTCTTTTCTTATCAGAAAGCATATAAATATCGAAACAAGCCAAATCGATCAAAAATAGTTCGAATTCTTGACGATCAACAATCACCGAATTTAAATTATTTTATTTTTTAATTATTTAACTTTAAACTACTTATTTAATTTTTATCAATTCTCATTAAAATTCTTTTCTTATTTTAAGTTATGTAATGTATTTATGTTACCTCGGCAAATGTTCAGTCAATCCTTTTACTTTCCTCTTGATACAATAATTAAATCGATTGTTAAAAAATTAATTTAAAATTTTGAAAGTTTCATTTTTTTCGTTAAATTTTTATATTTTCCGAACCCCAACATATTTATTTGAATCATGTTCAACAATATATATATATATATATATATAGTACTGTATATAATAATTAAAAATTATTTTCTAGTTTTTTGGGAATTCGAGCAAAAGTTGATGCGACGAGTGATCAAATAAGTAAAGGTGTAGAAATTATAATGGATCATTTCAAGCAAAGAATAATCAAAATAATTGTTGCTCATCACAATCAAGAACCAAATTTATTATTAGTTACATTATGTTTATCTCACAAGTTAGACAAACAATTAAGAGAAATGAAAGAAGAAGGATATAATGAAAGTGAAGCTCAAATAAGTCATGATTTAGAAGTAAAAGAACGGGAAATAATCGCTCTTCGATTTCGAGGAAACACAAAAGTGGAGAATGAAAGTGAAGACCATGTAACCAAATTCATGTATTGTTCACAACTGAAAAATAAAGTGAAAGTAAAATTTATTTTACATATGAATTTTTTTTAAAAAATATCAAAGATAGTCATTTGACAATTTGAAAATTGAATTTAATTTAGAAGAATCACAGCATAAACTTTCTTAAATGGTGTACACTCAATATTGCAAACTTGAACTTGATAAAATAGAGAAAAATTTTTGTGTGATACTCGGATGACGTCATATAAAAACTTTTATTATCATTATGTAGAACTACACTTTGATAAAAGACTAAATAAGTCCTAAAAATTATTTAGTTAATTTTAAAATGAAGTTCTTCGCTAAATTCTAAAAAAAATGTTTTAAAAAGTATCTGATTTTCATTTAGCTTCAAATTCCAATCCAGACATTCACTTTCGGGCTGTAATGCTTAAGAGTTAGGTTGACTTTGGTATACTTGTACTCGATATTCGAGTGTGACACTTTCATGAAATCTAAAAGTTGCTTCATCTAGAACAATATATTAGACAAAAAATCTGATCTTCAATCTTTCAAAGAAGTCGACACGCATCGTACTCTTGAAGTTTTGTCGTATTCGGACAACCTTTGTAAGATGTGATAATTATAAGAACAAGGTTTAATAATTTGCTTTAACTTTATTCGTATAAACATGCACAAATATTGTAATTCTCTCGACAATCTTCTACACTTTGTATTGTACTACAATTTAGATCACTAAAATGTTATCTATAAACGCTTTTCTTCCATCGTCGTCACTTGAACAGCCCCTTCTAATACTTTTACTCTTAAATATGTTTGCTAAGAGAACTCACACATATGTAACAACATTTATTGCAATCACAATTTGGATCATCTTTATGACAATCGGTAACAATGCCTTTGTTCAAATGTTTAATACTTTTCATCCCAATCTGAACTAACTTGAAAAGAATTATTTTATTTAAAATACTTAATTTAAATTTAATTGGTTAAAATAAAATTACTTTTTATAATCATTTAAAATATTAATTTGATTTAATTATTGAAAAATTTACAATAATAAATTAAAAACTTGAATATTAAATCTAAATTTGAATAAATTAGTTTCAGATAATAAGAATTAAATTATTAATCATTAACTGATTACGGGAGTCGCAATCCCGAATCAAAACACAACATTTAAACATTCAAACAACACACAAAACATCAACATTCCAAATATTCCTCACAATGTTGACGTTTTTTTCTTGAAAAGGAATATATTTCTAACCAATTTGTTGCAAAAAAGTTTATTCAAACATATATTTTTTATTAATTATGTTAGGTTCGTGGTTATGTTCTGATTTAAATTCAGAAGACATTTTTGAAACTTTTATTTAATAACAACAATAAACATATTATTTGTATTTAAATCTATAATCAGTTATTTAAACAATTATTACCTAAGTAAATTTCTGAGGAACTATTTTTCATTTTTCTTGCACAAACTAATAATATCAAAATAATTGTAAATATAAATATATGTAAATTAATTATTTTCGAAATGTTAATTTAATTTTTAAAATAAAACTTATAAAATTATAAATTGTTTTATCTAAAGATTAATTTGATTTACTAAAATTTTGTCCACAACATGGAATTCGAAAGAAATTAGACAGACTTAAGTTCCGATTATCTGTTGATTCTATGTTTAATTACACTGTACAACAATTTTTAGCTTTTGAAAAAAAACGAGTCAAATAAGATTATCTTTATTAAATCAGATGTACTGATTCTAAATCTATAATCAGTTAGGCTGTAGCATGTCACATTTTATTGTAATAACGATTTAATGATGGAACGTGTATGAACATGTTTAGAATATTTGTTATCACTTATAACACAATTTGTTCACTTGTATTTAATTATATTTAGCGTGGTGTTTGAATGCTGCATTGGTTCATAGCGCTTCAAATTCCAGCAGAAATCTGCAAGCATGGCAGGACTCCACTTTCCTTTGTATCTGTGTTCCATTGTAGCAATAGTCTGATGAAAGCGCTCACCATTTTCGTCAGATACATCTCTGTTAAACTCCCAATTTATCCTCCGAACGAAACAAAGGAGAAATTGGAGGTTTTATCAGATAAATTAGTTATGATGCACAAAAGGAACTAAAGTACTAAATAGACCTAATGTTAAAGTTATTAGGTCAGTTTAGTAACTTTGCAAAAAAGAAATAACTCAAAAAAATAATCAAAATTACTAATAAAACTTTGTAATAACAGTAGAATACAGAAACACAATGTAAATAGTTACCACACGTAATTAAAAAAGGTTGATCGTCAAATATATAATAAATGAATTCAGCCAATGTCAGTAAATCGTCAAAAATGATAATCACAAATCGTCAGCCAACTGGTAATTAAATGATGAATTATAATTATGAAAAAATAAATCAATGAAGCATTGATTTATTTGAAGATCTAAAATTCAAATATCCCATATTGCTATGGGCTATTTGAATCTTGATGATTTTATAAATTGCAAATTTTATAATTGCAAATAAAAACCAAAAATAAATCTCGACATAAAAAATAAAAATAAATACATAAATAATAAAACATAATAAATAATAAAACATAAATAAAATAAATAATTTTGGACGCAAAGACCATACAAAAAATAAGAAATAAAATTACGTGTCGTAAGAAGGCAGAACAAAAGAAATGAAGGATAAAATGAAAGAAAGAGTAGGAGAAGTTCACACTACAATCTCTATTGGAAGAGAAGGAGGAAAGATTGGAATTGAGAAAGTGAAGCTTCAAAGACATATTACAACCTAATTGTTGATGGGATGCAATTAATCCGCCTACCAGATCAGCATAATTTAGTGCTTTATGTTTTCCAAGAAATCCCTGGCACACCTGCTTGAATGCATCCCATGCTGCAAGTTCCGATTGATCAATAATTCCAGAAAACCTTTTATCCAGCATCAGTTGTCGTATTTATAGCCCTAAGAAAATGCCCTCTTTAATTTTGGCGTCACTGATTTTTGGAAATTTGGTCTGTAAATATTGAAAGGCTAGTTTGTGGTGACTTAACGCTTTAACTAACTGCTTCATAATTCCAAACTTGATGTGAAGATTACGCAAGATGAACTTCTCTTTCTTCACAAGAGGTTCGTGATTGATGTTATGCGAACGAACTTGGAATATTTCTCTTTGTGGCGAAGATTTCTTCGTATAATGTTCAGATTTTATCATGCTATTCCATTTGCAGAGGAAACACATGAACTTGGTAAAACCAGCCTGTAATCCATTTAGAATAACCACAACTTTTAAATCTGCACATATGAACCACCGGTGATCTATGTATTTAATTCTGTCAAAAATAAGTGATATATCCGCATAGTTTCTTCTCAGGGTTACCAAATGTGCCATGGGAATGGAAGGCAGTAAATTTCTGGTATGAAGTAATACTACTTTAATGCTGTTGAGTGATGCGTCTATTAAGAACATTTCGACAAGTCTCGTTTGAATTTTTATTGCCATCACATTTAGAGTCATTATGACTCTCAGAAAGTCTTTCATCGTTTGTCATCATTTTAATTGGTTTTCTTATTTCTATTTTTAATCATGATTATTCGAACAATTTTTCTAAGTTCTTTTTTAAAATATTTAACCTCTAAAAAATATTACATAAAAATAATAATTTTAACCATTTTTCAATAAATTCCAAAATAATAAAAATGTCATCAAATTATAAAAAATGCATTTAATTTAAATTTTACCAAAAATATTAGACTTAATTTTAATTGTTAAATTAAAAATATGAACTTATCAAATGATTATTTTAATTATGTTCGAATAGTCAATCACTTTAAATTTAAAAGAAATACCAATTTCCATCTGGGTGGGAGAATAACCATTCTAAATTCAACATACTTAAATCAACACACAGCATCAATACATTTACACATTCAAACAATTTAAAATATTCCTCACAGCGTCAATAAACAAATTCCACTGAGATGAATCATATTGTATTCCTAGATCAACAAAAAATCCACTGATGTCATTACAGAAGCAAAGATCTTCATCCAGAGAGAAGGATTGCTGCATTTCTCTGGATCGCTTTCTAAATGACGAGACTCTAACATCACCAGTCAACAGATGCCATTGCTGAAGAATGGAAACCGAGCACTTCACTACGTGGCTTGGTTAAATACAAATCTCGTACAAGATCATTCAGGTCAGATCATGTTATGAAGTGAGGTTCACGGTTTGCATCTTCTTGCAAATGGTAACTTGCTTCATCAGTATCCTCATCTGAATCAGAACTGTTTGTGTTTGGGATTTCCGATGGATGTTCAGTAACAAGGAGTTCAGCCAAATAAGGAACAGAACGAATAGCTGAAGATAGATTTGGGTAGACTATAGCTCTCTTACCCTTGGAATTGCGACCTGAGATGTCGACAGAACAGAAATCGCAATCTGTACAATGATTTTGGGGTTAACGCCCACCATTGGCACCCCAAATGTTGGTCCTTCACCAGTCCTGTTTGCCTACGATGATAGTGAACTAGCACACCTTACACAATATACATGAGGCGCCCAGTTCTTATCCTGGTCTTCGAGCTTGCAACCAAAGTATAGCTCACATATGATGTCAATCTTCGTCTGCATCTCTTTTAACAAATGTAACAAAAGTTGTCGGCCTTATTTTTACAAGATCTAGGGCATTTTTGTATCAATACAATCGATAAATTACTTAGCTCACAACTCCAATTATAATAAAATAACTCCTTCAATAATCTTGCAACTACAATAATCACATGAAAACTAATATTCCAACTGTCTGCAAACCGTATATACACACTTCATCACGTGACCGCTTCTCGATAAATCATTGGTTGGTAAGGAATGCTGACATGGGCAAAAATTGTAGGCAAGCTACGATTCTGCTGACGTAAGCAACGAAATTATGTTGGCTTAAGGAAAGCAATTCTGCAGACGTAAGCTATAAAATATTGTTGACGTATGCAATAAAATATTGTTGGCGTAAGGATTGCAATATTACTGACGTAAGCAATATTATCCTGCCATGTAATGGGTTCAATTCCATTACACAGCTGTAAATTGAAAATATGAAATTGTGAATTTACATAAAATTGGAGGGTCACACAACAAATTTGATATCATTTTCTAAATCTCCATGCCAAAATACATAAGGAAGTGCCACTGGTATTTCCGTTTTTGTCTCTGGATGAGGGAGCCAGTTTAATCGCCAGCCATTTGACCATTGGACAGGTAGTATAGGTTTACATGACACCTGTAGAAGGCATGCTTGCCTAACTTGACAATAACAAAAAAAGTATTTTAGAAAAAAGACATTAGTATTTGTAAATTTGATAAAGGTAATGGTTTAGTTGTTTTGGATAAAACTGATAATCTTAATGAGCTACATGAAGTGTTAGATGGTTGACTATTTATAAAAATGAAAAATTTCCACTATTGAAAGATGACGAATTTTTGTGTTCTCTTTTGAGTGAACTTTGTAAAAACAATCACATGGATAAGAAGTTAGTAAAACATTTTTGTCTAACTGATTTCCAGCCTACTAAACTTTATGGTCTTCCTTAGGTGTATAAGGATGATATTCGTGATATCGATGATTCCAACTACTCAATACTGTATTGCAAAATTTTTTGATTCAAAATTAAAACGTTTGGTTTATTCTGAGTTATACTGTAAGGATAGCTTTGAAATTGTTGAATTTATTTCAAACTTTAATCTGGGTAATAAAAGTGAATTCATGGTTTTTTAGACATTACAAGTCTCTTCACCAATGTCACATTGAAAGAAACAATTGATCTTTGATATAAATTTTTGAATTTCATCAGTCGTATAATTACTACATAGCTCATTAATCTACTGATATATATGTATAATTAATATACTATGTATATGTATAATTTATATATATATATATATATATATATATATTATACATCCAAACATTTGTTTCGATTAGTTCATTTGCAAATAAGTAAATATTAAAATTTCATCAGTTTATTGTGTTTGAAACATATTCAGTAAATAATATTTTTTGTTAGAGGATTTTCTGTTTGAATTGTGATAATTATGAGAGACTATAACATATGAAGTCGCAGTGATATCTCGCTATTTTATCAATGCTAATAATGAAAATAAAATTTTCGTAAATACAAATTTTATATTTATATTTTTTACAATGATTCAATAGGATAACAAGAATTATAATTTATAATCGTCTTAATTTTGTGATACCAACAAATTCATAATAATATTTTGCTTGATTTTAGATAAAGTTGGAAGTAATTGACAAATACGCTCAGAGATCAAAATCCAAATTTGAAGGTTTTCTCACTATAACAACTAGTAAATGGATCAAAAAACCTCAGCCAAGAGGCGAAGGACAACCCAGGAAGGGCCCTCCTCAAATGATAGACGTTGAAGAAATATTTCCAATTTTCGAAGCTCTTTTAGAAATTCCTAAGGATTTACCTTCGTCAAGCAGCAAAGTACTGAGTCAAAACTTTCATTTTATTAGCAAAGGTAAAAAATTAAATTTTCACATTTAAGTTTAAAATTGTCCTTAAATCGTTTTTTGTCATATTTTAAGAATTAGTCTTATTTTGATGTTTTTATTTTAGATTCTGTGACAGAAGATTTTATAAAAAAAATATCGATAAAGGTGAAAGAAGATTGGAAACAATTGGCAAAAGCTCTCAATCTTCCCCGTAATCGGATTGAAGAAATCGACTCTCTATCTGAGAACCATAAAAATACTCCAATAATGGCTTATGAAGTTTTAAAACTTTGGATCATGCATTTGCCTGTTTCTAAAAATAAGGTTGTCTAAAATTTTTTTCAAACATATTATAGTGTTATAAAAAGAGATATTATGGGAAATATAAAGTAGTTTTAAGAATAATAAATGAGTAATATTAATTTTCATTATGTTTACTACTAGTAAACATGTAACTCTAGTAAATTACTAGAGTTTCTCTCCTGACTTACAGGGTCATTGGATACATATTCGTCCTTAATTCTTATAGCTTTTTGGACCAATATTTGTTTTGGAAAGATAAAGTATATTTTAAAGGATTTTTTAACAATTTAGCAATTCTGCAATGTCTGTTTCGGAGCAGGTAAATATTAGAATATATGACTTGTCATTTAAATGTATGTTAAGACATTCCTTTAAAATAGAACTTAAATATTATTAATAAAAAAATTTTTTTATAAAAACAACCACGTTTTTCAAGCATTACCAATGCACTAAAAAGAGGAAAATAATTTTTTTCTAGACATGTGCGAAATTTTATACCTAACCAAAAATGTGGGGTGGATTTCTGAATTACTGCTATTAGTAACTGTTATTTCCTCTTTACTGTTTTTTAGTAACAATCGATCATTTCTATGCCCCACGTTTTTGGTTAGGTATAAAATTTCCCACATGTCTAGAAAAAAAATTATTTTCCTCTTTTTAGTGCATTGGTAATGCTTGAAAAACGTGGTTGTTTTTATAAAAAAATTTTTATTAATAATATTATTTAACTATTTTTAGTTATC
>MQRK01217587.1:108226-122656 GCA_001938485.1 Girardia tigrina
AGAAATGATAATAAAACCAAAATAACAAAGTTTTATTTTAATAAAAGCAAGTTTTATTTCAAAATAATTTTTAAACCTAATTTTAATACTTCTACACTTAATTATCACTTGATTTTAAACAATATTTGTTCAATTTATTAATTTTTTCCGTACATCCGTAAAGTAAATGATTTAAAATATTGTATTGTCATCGGAAACAAGCCTGTATAAAAAATTCTGCTCAATTGGATGACTGAAAGTGGTCGAAAAACCAATCGCAAGATTTTTTCCAGACAGACAGACAGACAAGAAACCAAGCTAAGAAAAACGTGGTAAAAGCGATATTGATAAAGAATTTCTAATAAAACAAACTATAACTAACAATTTATAACCTTTCTTGAATGATAATTTTTATAAATAAATTTTAAATTACTGTATTATCGCGCAGATAAGTCACAAGCACGCACAAATCGCATATGAGTTTTTTTAAAATGCACTTTTTTGACAGATAATCCACGGTTTATATGTGCGATATAACTATATAGAGTTATTGAAAAGTATACCTTTTTTGTAAAAATTTTTTTGTAAACTTTTTTCAATAATATAAAAATTTTGTTTAAATTAGAAAATTCTAATTAAAAATTTGCTTATTACATTTACATATTTATGCGCGAAATCTGATGTTAAAATCTGAATGAAAGTATCAAATTTTGCTTTGTGTTAATTTATAATTATTTTTTGTGATAAACTGTCAACCAAAAAGAATTTTATGATATGGGTCGTATAAGTTTCAACTAATTTTGTTTCTTTTTAACTATCATTTTTTTCTCAGATAGGTCGCGACTTATCTGCGCGATAATACGGTATTCAAAAAATAGTAATAATAATAAATTATTAGTTATTTCTTTAATCTTAGTCAAACCTCAAGATTACTGAAACTTTGGCCAAGTAAACATTCAATTTAAGGAAATTAAATAAGAGCTCTGCTTGAGCTTTAATATTCTATAAAAATACAACTTTATTATGAATAAAATTAAGTGTAGTACTGACATGAAGTCAATAGAATTGTGACTATTTTTATTAAGAAAATGGTTTATTAACTACATTATCAAGAAATGTTTTATTTCTGTTTTATTTAGGAAAAAATACTCAACAAGGCACTGAATATTATCAATCGGCAAGATGTACTCGAAGAGATTCCGATTTAATCATATTCTAACTGAATTTTGGTTATTTTTTTATTGTGTGATGGTAGTTAGAAAATATTAAAAACGATATTTGGTTTCATTTACATGAAAGTAAATTATAAATTATAACTTTGAATTTACAATTTTGATAAATGATATTGGCAAATACCTTGAAAGGATTGCCACTAAAGGATCAATCATAAAGCATTTAAAACCATATTTATATGTCAAAAAGATTTGTATAATCATATTAAAATATTGAAAATTTGTTTCGGATATTTTAGGTAAAACCTATCATATTTTTTAAAATTATTTTTATTTATATTTTCAAGTTTCCTTTCTCTCTTGTACGCTAATATCATCACAATGTTCATTTCTCTTGAATGAACCACAAAGTCTAAATATATTTTCTAAAAAGGTTCACTTGCGGATTGCTTAATATGTCTTTCTTTTGTTTTCACAGAAAGTGTTTTTCTCTTTTGACAATATATGCAACTTTGAACAACTTTGTAATATAACAAATTTGTTTTCCTCTTATTTTGGGGGCTACAAATCTGTTATTTTAACTATTGTTTGGAGTAAACTAAACTGATCAAATAAAAGATACTTTATTTGATAAACCCAGTTTGTGGATGACTAAAAAATGATAATAGTAGGTAAATAGAGAACGTTAGAATAAAACTTGTATACTACAACTGAATAACTTTAATCAAAAGAAAATAACCTTACAAAGATATTATCTATTTTGTTGACACTGAAAATATATAGTCGTAATAGGAGGGTAAATAATGAATAGTTCGTTCGTTGATTCGATAATTAGTAGTTAGTGTCGTGGTTCAACAATAAGTAGTTCAATGTAGAGGAATAATTGAACGGATGGATCAGTGATGAATTGTTTAGTGGAAAGGATAAATTGAATCAGTGGAATTGGTTACAAATAGTTTGGTAAAAATGATAAACTGAATCGTTTTTGATCAGATATAAAATAATTCGGTCAAAAAAAATGAATCAAGGGTAAGTAAGTAATTAGATCAGAAATTATAATTTTTGATTTATTTTTTAATCCATATTTCTATGGGTTTTATTTTTGAAAATTATAATTATTCTGTTATATTAGTATTATATTATTATCATATAAATATTCTGTTAAATTATTCTGCTTCCTTTCTTTTTTCTTTTTTTTAAAAAAAACTAACTTTAATTCCAAACAGTGGAAGGATTAATTTTGAAAGCGATTTGTCCTGGAATAAATACAACTGACTGGGATTGTTCACCATACAATAAATAAAATAAATAATTCACTACATCAGATACAACACAACATCATAACAAAAACAAATAATCAGACGTAAATTGAGACCGAGAACGAAACATACATATTTAGAAGGTCAAACATCGTTAAAATCATTTTTTTATAAAAAATCACAAGATCACAAACATATCATATACATACAAACACAAAGATAAAAAAAATTTGAGGAATATCATAAAAGAATAAATAAGTAATAAAAAAAATATGATCATGTACAATCAGAAAAAAATAAAGGAAGAGAAAAACACACACAGTACGTTCGTTTAAGTGAGGTATCAGGCTATTACAAACTTCTTTTATCTTTTCCCTCGCATTTCCCATATCAAAATCATCTCTGAGGTAGTTAAAAATCTTTTTACGCCCGACATGACATAAAATCTTATGCATATCTTCAATAAAATCGGTTCTTTTGTTTTTGGGATCTAGTACTTATTATTTTCTGTTGCCACTATTTCATCTTTAAGTTTCCATTTATTTGTTCTTTCTTGTTTCAAATCTTCTTGTATTTGTTCGATTTCTTCATTATCATTCTGCAATTTGAAACTATTTGACCCTTCTTGTAACGCTAGAATTCGCGTTTTAATCTTTCCTTTCTTCGCTTCTTCATGTGTTGTTTGGCACTGATAACTTAATTCACAAGAGTTTCTAGACATAGTATCTGCATTCGAATGTGTTTTGCTTTCCTGTATTCCATTGTCCTATCAACACCACTGAGAAAATGTATGCATGTTTGAAATTGCGGTGTTATTGGGTTCTTTGTGGTCATCATAAAGGTAATAGCTTTGTGATCTGTTCGCAACAAGAATCTTTTTCCATATAAGAAATGCTTAGAATGCTAAGTGAAATAATATATTGCACGTAATTCTTTGCAGGTAATGCAATAACCAAGTTCATGTTTATTCATCTATTATAGTTTGAACCATTCATTCTTTTAATCTCTGAAAAGCTTCGTCACATTCTTTTGTTCATATTATTTTCTTATCCTTGTTTTCAGCATAAATACCTTTTAAACTCTTAGAATATCTTGCATAATCTTCTATGAATTTCCTGTAATAATTTGTTAAACCCAAGTAACTCCTTAGATGTTTAATACCTGATGGGTTTTGAAACTTGTTAATCGGGGATCAATCTTCGTTTTATCTGTTTTATCTGTTATCCCAAAAATTTGTTCTTCTTTATTAGAAATTGACATTTCTCAGGGTTAAACCTCAAACCTGATTCTTTGATTTTTTTAAACACGTTCTTTATTCTTTGTATATGTTCTTTCTTATCTTTAGAAAATATCAAAATTTCGTCAAGATATACGACGGCTTTCTTCCAGTGCAATTCTCCAAGAATTTTTACCATTAGTTCTTGAAAGGTGGCTGGAGCTGATGCTATTCCGAAAGGCATTCTTTTAAAACAATATTGATCAATCTTTGTTGAGAATGCCGTTTTAATCTTTGATTCTTTATCCAGTTCAACTTGATAGAATGCGTTTCGCAAGTCAATTGTACTGAAACACATTGCACCGTTTAATGTATTCAACATATCATCCACATTTCGCTAAGGGAATACTGGTCTAAGAGTAACTTTATTTAATTGTCGAAAATCCATACACACTCGTATTTCTTGTTTCTCTTCCAAACGCATACTAATGGAAAGTTCCATGGTGAACTACATTTTTCGATTATATCATTTATTTCAAAATTTTTATTAACTTTGTCTAATTTTTCATCAAAGTGCCTTAATTGTCTTTACGACTTTACTAATACCGGTTCATCATTAGTTTCTATTTTGTGTTTCGTCAATTATTTTTCTATAATATCCCATTTATCTGCCATGAATATCGATTAAAACTCTTTTATCATTTTCATCAACTGATCATCGATTTTACTACTGAATAGTCCTGTTATCCTTATCCATATACACCATCACACACAATCATACCTAATTTCATCACTTAATGAAGCACATTGATCTCCTCTCCTTGCTATTGTGCCTCCTCATTTCCCTGATATTTTTCATACCTTTGTCTCTTATCTAGGAAAACCCTTTATTGTTACATTCATCATTTTATTCATAAATTTCCACAACTGGGTATCGTTAATTTTGAGGTTTATTACGTTATCTTTCATTATTTGCTTTCTTCCAATCACTATTTCAATTGTATTGTTCTCTTTCATTAAATTTATTCTTGTTGAGATAACATTGAGTTCTATAATGGCCATTTCTGTTGCAGTGAGTACACTTCACATTCGGGCAATCTCATCTTACGTGGCCTTCTTTTTGACATGCATAGCATTTATAATGCATAACAGAACGTTCTAGTCAACTCAATATCATTGAAACACGTAAAATGATAAGTTTGTTTTAAAAAATTATTTGTCAAATATTTACTAAAATAATATTGTGAGGGAAAATTCGGAATGTTGTAAGTTTTTTTGTTTGAATGCTGTTTAGATTGGTGACTCTCCGACCCACATGGGATTGATTAATTATTTAAATCTAATGAAATTAATTTTATGAGATTAATTTTTTAATACTAATTAATTAAGTTTTATAATTATAAATTTTAAAATTATTTTAGTAAACGATTTTAACTTATTGAATTTAATTAAAAAAAAACTAATGTTTATTTTAAAAATTATTTAATGCATTTTTATCCAATACAATTTTGAGAAATTTAAAATTAATATTATTCTTATCTCATTAATTAATTTAAAGATTTGAATATATAGCTACAAAATCATATTAATCAAGAATGATGCTTTCCGCAAATTGTGCTACTGACAATGAGTCTGCTTGTGTTAGTAATAAATGTTTACACGCGAATTATATATTGATGAGTAAAAATAAAAAATAACAATTTAAATTATTAAATTTGTAAAATTACGTTTAAATTAGCTTGTTTTAATATTCATCTCCAACGCAACACGATTTGTTACTTGGATAATATTTCAAACAAACCATCATGATTGTTAACGACAACAGTTCCTTTCTTTCATTACCCGACAGAAAATACGTGATATTTTCAAATAGAGATTTTGAAAACAGTCTAATGAAATGGTAGAACGAATATTTCAATCGAGTAAGAATAAATTGTAACAAATTTCCAAATTCAGGTCGATGAAAGGACAAATTAAATGCCACTGTTTCGGTTTCGATAACTCGTTTAAAAGTTACGACATAAACAATTTTTTAGAAGTAAAATTATAATCGATTCGATTTTCGCGGTTTTCTTTTTTACATCAAAAAATCAAATAGAAATTTTTTTCCGATCCTTCGGTTTACAAATTGCTTAATGAAGATTCGCCATTGATTTTGTGCGAAATTGAAGCGATTCCGTGTACATTGACGTCGATGGATTTATTCCTGCGAATGGGAGGGAAAATCCATCGCGACAACGGTCGATTAATCGGCACTGCGGATGAATATCGCGACGGAATACTAATGTCAGACGAGTTGAGACATGTATCGGTTGCTGTAGTTCGGTAATTGTGTCGGTTCTGTATCGCTCTAGTCCCACGAAATGATTTTTTTCTTATTTTATTTAAATTTTTATTATTTTTAGTGAGATAAAAAATCCAAAAAATCGATTTTTTGAAGATATTTTCAAAATAATTATTTTCTTAATTTAATCTGGATTTTTTTATTAATTTTAGGTATTTTTAGTTGAAGGAAAAACATAAAATAAGTTAAAATTCTCTTCGTCTTAATTTATTTTTAAATTTTTGTATTTCCAATATTTATTATTGAATTTCTTTTCTCTTGAGAGAGACATGTGGCAATCGACTTCCTATCCGCTTTATTGTGTAATGGATAGAAAGCGAAGACGAGCTTGTTGTTCCTTTAAGATTTGTTCCTTTGATTTAACCTCAAACAATTTTTGCATTCCATTGAATACACCGCCAGGGACTGTAGCCATGAGTTGTTCATTCATATTAAAGCAAGGAGTCTCTTCTAATTCAAAGCCGCTTTGTTGGATATTCTTCTGCTTCTTTTGGTACAAATCAGAATGTTCTGAACCTTGAATCTTTTTCAATTCAGTTTCTGCTTGTTGGTATAGTTGCGTCTTTCGTTTTCTTTGCTCGTGCCTTTTCTTTGTTCGGCTCATTTTGCTGGTCATTGATGCCATCATATCTTCCTTAGTGATAGATGCATGAATTATTGAAAATGAAGCAAGGTTTAAATCTTTCCCCAATTTCTCTAGGTCGCGGCAAACAGTTGATTGTGACGTATTAAGCTTCTCTGCTAACTCTCTCATTGTTTGCGTGGATTTTGATTCGTCTTTCAAGGTCACATCTTCAGAACGGAATTTTACAAACCAATTTCTTACTGTTCGATCGGTTCTCACTCCCTCACCATACACACTGCATATTTTGGGGCCATAGCAGCAGCCCTATTGCCTTGTTTAAATTCCCAAAGCATAATATGATGTAAGTGTACTTTTTGATTCTCCATTTTAAAGGTGAAAAAAACATTCAATTTAGCGCGCACAACGCCAGATAGCTGTCTAAAGACTAACTAAAGTCCAAACTGCATAGCGAAAACGAAAATCCCGTGTTTCGATAACCCGTTGTATGTGTTTACAATAACAATAGAAACCGTGTACCTGGGCGGAAGTTATTTATGATCCAACATAATAATTGGTTTTTTTAATTTCTATTTTTACAGTGCGTTCCAAAAGTCTGTTCACACCCATAAAAATCATTACTTATACAAATTTCCTAAGTAAAAAGACGATGAAGTGGAAGTAAATATTATATTTACAAATAAAAATGTTATTTTTAATATTTTGTGTGGTATCCTTTCATCTTGATGATTGAAGACACCCTTCGCGACATCGAATCGACAAGTCGACGACATAAAGAACTTGGTATGTTGTACCATAACTTTTGTATTTCTATCCACATTTTCTCTGAATTCAAAGTATCCATATTATTGCGATGTGATTGAAAAACTGATAACATTTATAACGAGCAAGCAGCCAAACACTTGATTCTGCTTTTCATAAAACTAATGTGGAATCCACTTTTTCACTTTACCAATTTGAGTTAGGTGATTCAATATTATTTGCTTTGTAACAACCAGCGTTTGCAATAAATCCTGAGTACTTTGTGATAGATTTGACTCCACTGTTACATTCAGTTTTTCATTATCTACCTGCGTCTCTGGGCAACCCCGAGGTTCATTTTTTAGGTTAAAATTTCCTGAATCCATTCGAGACTATCTGATGGATAGTGTCATTGTATTCGAATACACTATTGATGTTTCGCATGGATTGTGATGCTGAGGTTCCACGTAGAAACTCGTACTTCGAGTTAGTTCGATTGTCTGCATTTTCTATTTTTTAAATACTGATTATTAAAACAAGTTATCAATACTTTTAATTAATTTTTATTGATCTGTAGCAATAAAAAATAAGCAAACAAAATGTTAAGTCACTCTCGAATCATAGCTTTTGCAATTTATTCTAATTATGTTTACAAATTTTCCTACTTGACAACCTAATATTTTAGTGACTTTATTAAGACAAAAGTCTCAAAAAAATTTACAATATTTTTTGTAATTATTTTTTTCTTTTTTTAAAATATTTATTATTTACAGAAAAAAATACTTTTTTTACAAAAAATAAAATATTTTATCGTATTTTAATTTATGAAATTTTCTTTTTCCTCAAAAATATCGATAGAAATTTTTTATCGATTTTTCGATTCACAAATTGCTACGTGAAGATTCTTGAGTGATTCCGTTCGAAATAGAAGCGATTTTGTGTACGCTGACGATAATAGATTTATTTCTGTGAATGTATCAATTTTTATTGTTCTTATTTCATGTTTTGTGAAAATGATTTCAATTTTTTAATTTTCATTATTTTTAGTGATATTTTTGCGAAAAAAAACTAGAAAAATATTTGAAATGTTTTTCAAAATTTATTCTTTAATTTTTTATTAATTTAAATGATTTTTCGTGACTTTTGAGGAAAAAAATCTTGACAAAATATTCTTTCCAGAAAAATGAAAATGTAATTTTCCCACTTATTTTTCATATTTTTGTTTTTTTATTGACTTTATATAGTAAAAAATATTTTTCTCAAAAAAAATTAAATAATTTTTTCTTAATTTATTTTTCTTACTTTTTATATTAATTATTGTCAATGTTTATTAATAAAAAGTATTTCAATTAAAATCATTTGTCATAACAATTTTGTAATAATTTTGTTCATAATGTTTGTTTTTTCATGTTTGTTTAAATTTATAAAATTTTTAATCACTATAGAAAACATTTTCAAAAAATATAAAATAATTGTTCTTCTTAAATATTTCATTTGTTCATATTTTCTTTAAAAAAATAAATTTAAATTAGTTATCTTTATGTCAATCTTTTATTTCAATCTTTTGTAAAAGGGAAAATTTCATACCAAAATTTTTACAACTCCATTTTGCAATTAAATAGTGACTTATAACACAATAAATTCATTATAAAGTATGGAAGTAAAAAACCAAATCATTTCTATTTAATACAGTTTAAACATTTGAGGATAATCGTAAAAAGTTTTCTTGCAAAAATATTCTTTTGATTTAATAATTTGATCAAATTTTCACATGATCATTTATTGTCATCGAGAATGAGTGCAAATATTGGAGAAATTTGATTGAGTAAAAAGCCTTCAAAAATATGTTTCTAAAATCAATGGATACATGTATATTAGAAAGCAAGATAATAAAAAGAATGGAAAAATTACAAACAAGGAATAAATTACCGTATAAAAATTAAATAACCTTCGAAATTTATTTAATGTTTTTACATTTTTACAGAGAGACAAGTCTTCATCTTCTAACTAAAATTGCTGAACATATTCAATCGAGTATAAATAGTTCAATTTTTACCCATTTTGAAAAATATAAAGGTAAGGAAAAGAACCAGTGCCAATGAGTAAAGGATTTATATAATGATGCATACAGAAAATTACATATTTTATTTTTGAGGCACCGTGTTGGTTGGTACACCTATCGGGATTTCCTGTTATAATTGACACAAATTTTATAACAGTAGATCAAACAGAAGTGTGATTTAAAAAAATATGAAATTTCATGAAAATGAATTAAATATAGTAGGGATATTCAAACCAAAAAGGAAAATGTTAAAAATTTAATTTTTCGGTTAGGACTAGAGCTGTACGGAACTGACCACGGAGCAATTAATAAAAAAACAAATTGTACGATCATAATTATCGATCTAGATGTTACTGAATGAGGATTCTGAATATTACGATTTGTTTTCTGAAGAAACCCGCAAAGAGTTTTTGTTTCAATTATTCAAACTGTTCTGTATTGGCGGCGAAATCTGCCAATACGAGGACGAAATCCGTCCGTATTTGGATATCACAAAAGCGTTCTACAAAGATCTCATCAGTGTCCAAAAGGACACAGACAATAACATCGTCGTTGTCTCTCACGTTTATAAAATTCGGTGCAAAGTTTGTCACATTTTCATTGTTAACTATCTCTATTGACTATCGATCGACTGTTGCAGAACAGCAGAGGCGCGATCGTGTTCCCGGACTCGTCGAATCACGAGAATTCATTCGCCTTTATCATTATTGATCCAAGAAAGAAGCATTTACACTGCCTGTGGCATTCTTTTGGCTGTGGATTGTTCTAATATTATTTTTTGTTCGGTTGAGTTAGCCGTATTTTTATGTGATAAATAAATGTTATTTGATTTTTGTTACTGTATACTTTTTGTTTTTAGAAGTAAAAATAAACTGGTGTTGCGGTTGATATTATTAGTGTTGGATTTTATATTATTATTTTAATTTTATTAATTTAAATTTATTTGTTTTATGGTATACTTTAGCATCTGAGTTTATTTTGACCAAACATATTATTTAGATATGCATCTCTGCCGAGTGTCTCTACCTATCACTTATCAGAGATCCATATCATATCCGATTATACTCATCTGACTCTATGATTCTAACAAGTGAGGAAAATCAAGCAGATCTCGGGTTTTTATGACTCTTATATTTAATTATTTATCATTTTTCTACTATTTAAGTTTAAATTGGATTTTAATATGTTTACTGAAAAGAACTTTGCATATTAAAGATTTATTAAAAATTGAAATCATCCAATAAATCAATTAATCCTCTCCTCATCATCTATTTTCCGAATCGGATAAAACTATAAACTCCTCTCCCTGTCCAGTCGTAATGGATCGAAAGCGAAGGCGAGCTTGTTGTTCCTTTAAGATTTGTTCCTTTGATTTAACCTCAAACAATTTTTGCATTCCATTGAATACAGCACCAGGGACTGTAGCCAAGAGTTGTTCATTCATATTAAAACAAGGAGTCTCTTCTAATTCAAAGCAGCTTTGCTGGATATTCTTCTGCTTCTTTTGGTACAAATCGGAATGTTCTGAACCTTGAATCTTTTTTAATTCAGTTTCTGCTTGTTGGAATAGTTGCGCCTTTCGTTTTCTTTGCTCGTGCTTTTTCTTTGTTCGGCTCATTTAGCTGATCATTGATGCCATCATATCTTCCTTAGTGATAGATGCATGAATTTTTGAAAATGAAGCAAGGTTTAAATCTCTCGCATCCATGGGTTTATTAGCTGCAATTCTAAAAGCAGTCTCCAAGATCATCGCAGGATCTACTTTGGAGATTTTCTTTATGATCTTTTGTGGTACTCCGACATATTTTGTTGAATCCTCAACTCGGTAATTTCAACCTGTAAGGTCTTAATTTTTTGTTGCGATAACAAATATTTGTCCACCATCGGTTTGTGTCCTGATAAAGGAACTGAAATTCTTCTGTATTCATAGAGCTCCATTATTTTTTCGGACAACTCTTTTGATTTTGTCAATTTCTTCCCTCCTTTTCTGAAGCTCACGGAGCAACCCTCTATCTTGTTTTTCATAAATCGGTCGATTCATTAACTTAATGAGGATGAGAAGTGGATTCATTGATGTAATAAAAAAAATAAATAAAAAAATAAAAAATAGTTGATGGAGATAAGTAAAGACAAATTCTCAGTTTAACAATAACGCCTTTTCACAACCAGATCATTAACAGGCCCGACAGGCACTAAAAGCACCTGCCGTCCATTATTGATAGATCGGTAGCTTGCAAATATCCTCGAGAAATATTAACTGCCTGATCGTCAACAGTCTAGGCAGGCACTATCAGCACCTGTCGTTATTCATTAACAGATCGGCAGCTTTCAAATCCTCTCTAGAAATATTTATTGCCTGATCGTCAACAGTCTCGACAGGTACTATCAGCACCTGCCGTTACCAATCGACGGATCGGCAATCATGAGGACATCTTCAAATCTCCATCAACTAAAAAAATAAAAGGTAAAATTTACCAAGTCAAATTCTTTTAAAAAATATATGTGATGACAAAAGTTCTGGTAGAGTATACAAATTCAGACGAATTTATATCAATCTTTCGTCACAAAAACTCACAGAACCAGCAAGCAGACAATTCTCACAGTCAACCTTCAATCATCCATCACTAAATTAACAGCCCTCAGATAGAAACAATCAGAGACAGCCGAAATTCTGGTCAAATCAGGTAAACAAATCAGGTCAACAAATTCTCACCAGAAAATATTCAATTCAATGGGACCAAAGTCCAAAACCAATTAAAAGTTTCTCTTTTTTTAATAAATTAATATTATAATTTATAATTATAATCATTTTTATTTTTTGGTTTTTAGATCCTGGGAGTCGTTTCTTTTGCCCGCCTCGGTCCCGGTGCAATGAATAGGCCCGAGGCCGAGCCAAAGGAAAACTCTGATCCAAACACTAGCGATATATTTATTTTCAAACCAAATGTTCAGAATTCCAATTCAAATGGTTCATTAATTAATAATCGTTATATTTGCGATTATAAATGACAAAAAACACTTTTAACTATTGAATGAAAGCTTACCTCAAACGAATAATTTAGTCGAGGGCTGATGAATGACGTTTCAATTATTTATCGTGTCATCAGTCCGCAATTTGCAACACAATTGATCACTTTTGCTGTGAATAGAACATAATAAAGCAAACTAAGAGTAATGTTCATTCTAATTCTCAGACAATTGAAAAGCATTTTATAGAGTGTTCCAATAAAATTTACGTTTTGTATACTCAAATAAAATACATAATTGAAATAGTTGTTGTGAGGAATATTTTAAATTTGGTATGTTGAGTTTAGTATTTGGAAATGTGCTTCTCCCACCCAGATGGAAAATTAGTATTTTTGGTGTTCACGATGAATAATTATTCGAGTATAATTTGCATTTTCAAGTACAGCATAAGATATTTTAAAAACTTTAAAAATATTAAACCGTTTCAAATTTTAATATTAAAAATTTAAATAAAGTAAATAACTTTTAAATAAGTTTTAAATTAAACAAATGTTCTTTCTTTAAAAAATCATTTTTAAATAAAGTTAATATGTAGATAAAATTATTACTAAAATTACAACATTTGAACTTTAAAAATAAAATCTGAAAATAATGAAAAATTTGTTCGAATAATTGTTTATTAAAAAACATTAACTAAAATTTATCACCTTAGAACGATGTCGAATTACGAAAGTTTTACTAAGAGTTTTCCAAAAGACAATTCAAATTGTATTAAAAATAAATGTTCGAAAACCCATGTTGATGTTTTTAATAGTAGTAAATCAAAAAAAATTTATATCCATACTTTTTGTGGGTGGTACTCTACTTAGCCAACAAAATTCACGAAAGTACTAATAAACACCTCTCGTTTCTTGTAAAATGCATGGAGAATTGAAAATCGAATTAACTTACTTAACTCTTGATCAAATTTTTACATAATCATTTATTGTCATCGAAAATGAGTAATTGTGCAAAGTTTGGAGAAAATTCATTGAGTAAAAAGCCTTCAAAAATAGGTTTCTAAATTCCATGGATACATATGTAGAGATCAAGCTGATATAAAGCATGGAATGAACGAATTTTATGACATTAATACAAACAAAATAATATACTAACAGTCTATAAATAAAAACCTTCTTTATCTTCGATATTCTGCTGATCCAATCTGAACATATATGTCTAATTCATTTCATCTGAGAGTATAAAACGAAAATTTTGATTTGATCACCCTATAATACTCTTGATAGCGGAATTTTGTTTTTTTTGTGGAATTTATTATTTTTTAATTTGTGAGGAAGTTAAAGTGGAAAAGAAGAAAAAAGAAGAAATTAGATTACGAAATAAAAGTTTTAATGATTATTAAGATTTATTTTGGTAAATGAATGAAATATCGACCACAGTAAAATGAGAATTTTTAAAATGATTACTTATCGAGTTTATACGGGACAAGTTGATTATTCTCTTAGCGGTTCCTGTCATAAGTCTGTTGTCATAAGTCAGTTTAGGATGTGATATTGTCAGCTATGTGATATTATTGTACCTTGTTTACATCTCGGAAAACTTTATTCATTAATGTTATTTTTCCATTCTTTTTATTAGCTTACTTTATATATACACCGCCCTACCAAAAGTCACCGACCACCGGTGTGTTCGCAGTAATGAGAGATTATGAGAATTTTTAAACGAATGATATATTTACACCATTCGCAGATATGTTGACACTGGTAGTGTATCCTCATCAGCAAGATGTGGTCGTCCACGAATTTTTTCAGACCGTGACAAGCGGAATTTAAAGCGTTTGGTGCATGCTGATAGAACCGCATCTCTGCTTCAGATTTCGACTACTTTAGACGTTGCATCCCCATCTACAGTTCGTCGCACCTTACATGAACTTGGTTTCTATGGGCGAGCAGGAAAAAAGAAGCCATTGATCACCGAAGAAAACCGCAAAAAAGAGACTTACGTGGTGCAATGAGCGCAAACTATGGACCTTTGCCGATTGGGCTAACATCATATGGTCTGATGAGTCTTGTTTTAGTTTGTTTAAATCTGATGGACGTGTTTGGGT
>MQRK01217588.1:26341-43232 GCA_001938485.1 Girardia tigrina
ATATATATATATATATATATATATATATATATATATATGTATTTATGCATGTGTGTGTGTTTGTTATGCCGAATTTGTATAATTACCGAATTCACGAACTCGTTAATTTTTTTAAAATTTTTTTTAATTCAAATTTGAAATTGATATTAATATTTAATATGAAAAATGTTTTTGAAATACAAACGTTTGTAATTCAGCTTGCCACCAAGGAAGAAGTTTAAATAACTATGAATAAAAATTTTACATTTGGAATCTATTTAGCATAATAAATTAAGATTTTTTTCATATGTAATTTATTTTTTCATATCACATTGGTAATTTTTAACCGTAGTTGCTCCCGGTTGCCCGTGCGCTGCTTTTGATTAATTAATCGTTTGCGGTACCATCAATACCAGTGGCAGCGATCAAAGAGAATGGTACCATAAATCCAGTGGTAGCGGTGGCAGCGAACCCCTTTCCGGAAGCTAAAAAACACAATGCTACAAAAGTGGTCAAGAGAGCCACCTTAAACGAGAATGCCTGAGAGGACGAGTCCCGATAAATGAAGTAAGGCTTACCGGACGGGTTAAATATTGTTTTGTGTTTGATGATAAAAACCATTTATGTTTTTATCATCAAGGTTGCTCAACCGATTCTGGATTAATGTGCACTTTCGATGTGCCAACCGGACGAAAGGTAATGGCGTTGTTGAACGTTGCCATAGAACAATCAAAAGAATGGTTGACCGAAGCGGGGATCAAGTCAAGGAAATGATTCCCTGGTATAATGCGACTCCGAATAAGGAAGGAATAATTCCTTCATCAACCATGTTTGCCAGAAAGCAGAGATTGCCATTACCGAAGACGTTCAGTCAAACCAACATAGGAAATCATGAGACGGTGCCCCCTCGGGATCTTGCGGTCGGTGATGAAGTTTGTGTGAAGCCCGAACCACCATACACCTGTTCAAAAAAATGGAAACGCGCAACGGTAAAAGGGACAAATTTACCGCAACAAGTGGAAGTCAACAGGAGGCCTTATCACACCAGCCATGTGCGAAGGGCAGCGCCAGAGGATAAAACTCCGGAGGTTGACGAGATCAACGATAGAAGTAACAGTAATAATAATAATAACGTGAGTTTTCTAGACGCAGACAGCAGCAAACTCGAAGAATCAAACATGAAAAATCAGGCGGTGAATCAACATCGGAAAGTCGACCTCGTAGGACGATCCGCAGACCGGCGCATTAGGAAGATTACAATTGCACACGCGCAGATGCGGTGGTCGGTTTCAGTACTCCAAGTTGTTTGGACTGTGTCTGTCATTGCGCCTTAAAGACAGGGACGTGTAATATAACGATCCGACATAGCCACTAAGCCTACTTGAGTTATACACAATGAAACAACAGGCTCAAGCTCGGTAGAACCCATTTAATCATTTCTCTGGCATAGATTTCGATGATTTATAAACATTTTTTGTTGTGTGTTTATCTAGTACAGAGTTTTGCATTTAAAATAGTCTTTGTGCATTCAAATTCGTCTTTTTTGAATTAAAATTCTTGCTTTTTCAAATCAAATTACCCACCCCCGGAATCTCAAATTTAAGCATAAAACATTGTTGCGGGATTGAGGGCTTTATCAAAGAAAACTCAAATTTTATTGATTTACAATGTTTCGTTGGTTAATTATTAACTTTCTCAAGAGTTTAATTATCTAATGAGCTATAATAATTTATATAATATATATAATGAGTAGCGGAACTTATTTTGTTTAGAGATATTATAAGAAAACACCCCAAGATTTCATACCAAACGTTATATTTTTGTAAATTGTTTAAAGGTGTGTATATGCGTCTACGTTTTGCAAAAGAAGTTTGCTATCTCTTAATAAAAACAATTTTTTACTCTTCGGAAACTAACAAATTACGAGTATCACATAAAGAAAGTCATTTTTTAAGAGCAAGCTGGATGACCAATTCCGATGACTATTGAAACAAATGTGTCACAGTCCAGAACTCTTTCAAAGGATTTGGAAGACTTGAACTTGTATCAGTGGGAGACAAATATGCAATGTAATCGATAGTGCAAGCATTTCTTAATCTCACTTGTTCGGACTCGACATTTCAGTACTTAACGCTAATTAATTTGGCAAAATTCTAGATAAGTACAATAAAACAGAGGTAGACTGGACACTCTCTGATTGCGTAGAGTAGTTAAATTATGGTTATAGAGAGAATTGATACAAATCGTGGTGGACGAAGATTCACCTCTCAGTTAAATATTTCGATTCTATTTGGTTGCAAGCAAGATTCACCACAAATAAACTTGAAATCTGTTTAAAGATCATAACCATATTTTATCAGTTGCTTTAAGAGTATAAAATGAAAAATTTAAATTTAAATTCAGATTTGGGGTACATGTTATACTTAATACCGATGTATACATTCTTGGTGTGTAGATAATTAATTCTTCTTTTCAACCAATTCAAAATTGTCTTTTTTAGATTATGAAAAATATTTCAAAATACTAATTTTAATACAGCAAAATACTTAAATAGTAAAAAAATTATTATTTCACAAGAAATCATTTTAAAATTTCTAAAAAATGAATTAATTTATTCTCAGAAAAATTAAAACCTAAGTCAGATTTAAAACCAAATCAAAAACAAATTAATTTAACTAAATTTTGAAGTATTTTATAATTCGGTTTTATTTGTTCAAAATCAAAAATGAAATTATTTTTTATCATTTATAATCCAAATAAAATTATAAAATTAAGGAGTAGAATAATAAGTATAACTAAGTGATTTTTAATGGCATTTCATCTTGGAAAGAGTTATATATTGAATATATCTGGATCCTAAAATAAATGTTCAAGCTGCACTCACTACATTACCATTAGTTTTTAAATTATGTACTGATGAAGTATTTCTTACTTAACTATTAACCGCACTATACTAACTTTCTTTTTAAAAATCATCTGTTCTAATGTTTATGGTGGTTTAACCGTTTAAATGAATTAATAAAAAATATTTAAATTTGCTTGATATTTTAAAATTAGTTTAGTAAAATATCTAAACATAAGTTCAAATCTGTCTTTCTCCTTCAAGTTTATGTAACTCGTTGGATCATAGTTAATCATTTTATGTATTGGGAAGGGGATTGATGAAATTATTCACTATCAGTTTGCAAGATACCATCTAGCATATGTAGCAATTATTTGTAGTATTATATATATTATTTTCAACGAGTTATTTTAAAAAATAGATATATTTAAATGTTTTTCATAAATCTGTAGTTGACAAGCTTCATGGAACACGGTAATGCAATACTAGTAAGTATCATCATTATAGATTCAGAAAAGACAGACTGAGCCTTTTCTTGAATAATAAGAATTGACCTACTTTCCTACTTGATTTTCAAAGAATTAAATTATGATTAAATTTATCAATTAAAATAAATCAAGCGCTAGAGGTCATAAGAAAGTAATTAAAATTAATCTACTAGCGTTTGGACTTGCATTTTGTATTTATGGTGATAGAAATTGGAGAATCAATCTTCAAAAACCTCGAATTTGATGGTCAATTTTTTGCAGTATACTAATGAAAAAGATGTTACATTTCCGTTTTTATCAAATGTTTCTAGTCTGCCCAAACTAGTGAACTTATTTTATTACAAAATGTGTAGTAATGTGCATCACCAGACAATCTGAGAGAATGTCATAATGGACATTAGTTTTACCTCTTAAATTCATTTATCCATAATATCTTTGTTTCATGTTTTGGAATTTAAGAAATTTATTAGGCTGCGAAGCTTATATTTGCTATCTTTCAAATCTATTCTCCATATGAACGGTTTTAAATAAAACTTATATACGTAAAAAACATAGATCTAAAACAAGTTGTAATCTATGATGGAATTTTAAACTACCTCTTTGCAAGATCTTTTGAACGACGACGAAGAAACAATATGAATCTTTGAATATATGTATCATATTTAAATCCTGGTTTAAAGTAGAAGTTTTCCTAAGTACTATCATAATCATGCTTTTTAAATATAGAAAAATACACTTATTCTTTGGAAAACTCCAATTTTTTATCGTGTTAGACTTCAGTTTGTCCCTTATTACATGAATTTTTAAATCTATTTTCTACTTTTTTAAATACGTGTTACTATTTTATGACGATTTTACTTATTAAAATGTATCTTATGAAACTAACTGACCCAGATGAGAATATGAACAAGTACGTTGGATTTTTTTCGATTTTTGTTTGGTATTAACCCAAAAAAATAATTTTATTAATAATTTCTTATTATAGTACATATTTCAATAATTTTTAATTATCAAATAATATTTTTCTGATATTTCATTGGTGTAAATAAAGTCGCACCAAAGTTGAAGAAAATTTATTCAATCGGATCAAATTTTCAGTTATAAATCGCAAATATCGCATTTGTTTCCAACATAAATTTATAAAAAAGTTATGTTTTTGGTATCTTTTTCAAATAGCTGCATCCAAGAAAATACTACCCAATCTCAACAAACTCCTTATTCAGTTTACACTTACATGATGATATTATTTAGTATTTTAGCATGTGTTGCTAATGGAATTTCGGTCATTATTTTATCTCGCCCAAATTCCAGTCAGAGATTCGGTCAAATACGACTTAATTTACTAATATTATCAATTTCTGAAACGAGTTTAAATGTTTTTATAACAATTTTTAATGTCACAAACTTCTTTAAACACAACTACTATTCAACCATTGTGTCATTGTGGATCGAAACCCTTTTATTTTGGAACATAACATCTTTAATATGTAATCGAAATTGGATTGTTATTTTAATAGCTTGTTCAAGGTGCGAAATCGTGTTTTTACCGTTTCACAGTGTGTCTGGCCTGAAATTTAACAATAAAGTCATTCGAAATCTTTCCATTCTTATTTTGATTATTTCGTATTTACTATCATCGGTAAGATTATTCTCTAGAAAAGCAATAATTTGTACAAATATCAATTCTGTAAAATTCGAAAATCATTTACGTCAACGACTGGAATACGTGGTTTTCGAGACATATTGCTTTTTTATATACCAATCTGTTTTACCTGTACTCGTAGTAGGTATAATAAGTGGTGCGATGACATATAGTTTAATAAAAGAACCTAATCCTCATTTGATAAGACCTAATCATGCACAGGTGTCCCAGAAAACTTACACAAAATCGTCTAATATTCGAGGATCATCACAACGAAAGGCAACCAAAACCATTTTCGTGTTGGCCATTGTATTTACAACTCTCGAAGCGCCAGTATTCATTATTCAGATATTAATACAAAATGGAAAACTTCCATCATATTTAAATTCAGCACCACAGTTTGTATATTTTATTACTAACTTCTTAGTAGTTTTAGATTCGTGTTCAAATTTTATGATTTATTTAGTAACAAGTGATAAATTTCGAGCAGAATTTCGTCGATTAATTTGGCGTTGTGGATGTCCGGGTCAAGTTCGGCAAAGATCCATAATTAATGATAATCTTTCTGCAACAGAACAACTTATTGTTACTCAATCTCAAAAAATGGCTTCAATTATTCATCAAATTCGTCCTGACGCAAAAATGTAAAAAGAATTCTTTTTGTTGAAATAAAGAATATTTTATTCATGTCAAAATATGTCAAGTATTTTTACTTAAATAGTTATAATATTTCTGTATCTTTTTATTTAGTTTATCTGTATTTTTAAATAAAATAAATTACTTATTTAACTGATTGATATTTTTTCTTTTATCAATTTATTATTATTTTTCTCTATTTATTTTGTATCACATTGAGTAAATTACATTTTTTAAGTTATTATTTTTATTTTTGTATAAATTTTTAAAAAACATCGAATGATGTTTTTTTTACATAATCAACATTCCTAATTCTAAATAAATTATTACAAATAAAAAAACTAAAATATTTTAGAAATATTAAATATATATATATATATATATATATTTAAAATAAATTAAATATTACTTAAACATTAAAAACTAATAAATTATAGATTAGGCATTACTACTCATTAATTATTATTCTAAATGACCAAACTACAACTTCGAATTCTAACGGAAAATATATGTGCGAACTAATTCGTTAGACCAATAGCCACATAGAATGTTTCTTTCTAATAAAAACTAGAAAGTTTATAGGCGACAAGCCGCCTGTGAAAAAACAAACTGAAAGATTTAGTAATTTTTTAAAAGTCTTTTACACTTCACCTGAAAGTTTGCAATAAAAAATCACTCAATTACTTTTAAAATTTTATTTAAGAGGTAATAATTTATAATTTTACTATGTTATCAAAAGTTTGTTACCCAAATATTATTAAAATTGTCAAATTCAGATGAATTGAAGCCTTTTGTAAGGTGAAAATCAATCAACTGAAAGGGAATAAATATTAAAATATATTTTTGCTTCATTTTATTACTCTTACCCAATAAAGTCAATGCTTTATATTCAAATAACCATGAAAATGATCTTTTCACTTTGAATTCAATTTTTTAATAAAGAAAATTTCTCATTTGCTTACTTAGATTCGCATTGAGTTTGATTTTAAATTTTACGTTTTTTATGAATAACTTGTGAATCGAATTACTTTGTTGAAATGCCTTTTTCCATCACATACTACTTGCTACTACATGTTATGATTTAATATATATATATTATAATATGATTTTTATTATTCATTACTATTTATTATGATTTATAATGATGTATTATGATTTATTATGAGTTATTATGATTAAGGCTGTAAATCTTTCGCGACAAAACTTTTAAAATTCGCGGGTCAATCGCGGTAAAAATTATAAAATTTGCAACGTCACGTGTTTCCCTAATAGTGCTTAATACACACTATCAATTCAGTGAAAACCAATTGTGTTCACATACAAGCAAATTGCTTTTTACATGCATTTTACCAATATCAAAGAAAAAAAGTAAATAAAACAAAGTTCTGAAAAATAAGACTTTTATTTAAATTTCTGTTGAAATTTTAGTTTTTTAACTTTGTAGAGTTAAATGTACAACATGTTGTACATACCCAAGTTATCGTCCTTAATGCTACGTCTGTCGTCTCTCAACACATCTGAATATAGACTGAAAGATCGTGCAGCAGCAACGCTGTTACACGGTATACTCAAACAGCTCAATGCTATTTCTGGAAGTTTCGAAAACTGCGGAGCTGTAGCAATCCAGAAGTCAACCAGATGTGGAGTTGCCCTCAGATCACCAACACTTGACAGGTAGATACGCAGTTCAGTCTTTGCTTGTATGTTATCCTCGAACCACGGTATCTTCTCACAAATAAACTCGTAGGTTATATTCAGTATGTTCAACTTGGTCACATCATACACACGACATGCTCGGAAAAAGTTCACAGCACGTTGACAGAAGAGAAATGTGCTGCTTTCAGCTTCACAGATATAGTTTCTCAGTTTCGCGGAGCCTTTGCGTAAAGCCTCAACAGATAGAGATAGTTGCTTCAGATGCGTGAAAATGTCAGACGCTGAAGTATCTATCCATTCTATGAGACAAGTCAGTTCATCTGTAACAAAATGTGCTTTTACGTTTGCTCCTTCATATTTTGTTAGCTTTGACATAATCTCGGGAGCATATTTGGGTAGCTCCGTCAAGTCGTCTTTCACAGCAGATGAGACACAGAAATTGACAAGCTCGGAAATGTTCAAATTACTACTTCTCTCGACCTCATCACCAAAAAATTCTGAATAATCAACCAGATGATCATTTTGGTAAAGCGCGGCCTGAAACCAGCTGTTCCACCTTTTTATAACGGAAGTCGGTGGAAGAGCACCAGGTTTACCTTTGTCGCACAGGAACTGTCAAAACCTGACCTTACGTACAGGATATGCTGTGAAAGCTTTTTTTACACTGGCCACCAGTTTGCTGAATACCGAAAACGACTGCTGCAAGTAACGTGGATACCATTGAGGAGCACAGCCTTCAGGCTACTGTTCCACGCCTTCTACATATATGCGGTATTGTCAGTAACAAATGCACTAATTTTTGAAAGCGGAATTTCAAACTTATACAATGTATTTAATACAGCTTTACTGATAGTCTTAAAGTTTGTTGATGGCAGAATAATGCAATCGAGAAGAAATGCTCGTAGATTAAACTTTTCTTTCGGATCTACGACATGGTAGTTTTCTTTTAGTCAAAGGACAGCAAGCACGTTAAACATGTAACGATCTTCAGCATCCGTCGTCTCGTCCCAAACAACAGCAACAGATTCATGTCTCTCAGCATATCTTTCAGTCTTTCGATATGTGCCTCGAATACTTTTACCAAATACTTGTTTTTTTATATATTTGTTTTTATAAATATTTGTTTTTTTAAAGAATTTATATAAATAAATCATTTGAAATTATTTAATTATAAATATGATATTACAAATTAATTATTCAAAACTTTGAGTCACAAAAACCCCTTACAGTAGAAAAAGAAAACAATCTGATAAAATTGACAGGGCACTCGCGAAGCAAGCTTTGTTAAATCCTAAAGCAACCTCAAGGATAATACAAACTACTGTTGGTTTGAATGCCATGAATGTGAGTCTTAATACCATCAAACGATCATTAATAAGAAGTGGTTTATCTTCATACTGATTTCTAATATCACCTTCCCTGTCTAAGCCCAAAAAGATGTAAGATATAGATAGTGTAAATTGTACAAAATTGGGATGTTTTTCCTTGAAAGAAGGTAGAATAAATAATGGTTATATTACATAATATTTTTTTCCATTAAATTTTAGGTTCTTTATTCCAATGAATCTACTTTTGATGTATGCCCTCCACGAGCAGAATATATAAGAAAAAGAAAAGGCCAACTAATTCAAAATGAACACACAAGGCAACATTGACCATTTCTTAAACGAATTATGGTCTTGGACTGCTTTTCAAAAGATGGAACAGGAGCCTTAGAAATAGTTGAAGGAACCATGAATTCAGAAAAGTACATAAATATCCTTCAAAAGAACCTGTTATCCCTAATGAATGAATATCCTTCATTTGGGATTGATATTTTTCAGCAGAATAATGCTCCGTGTCATAAGTCCAAGTCTGTAACTTCATTTTTAGAAAGCCAGAACATTACTGTCATAAAAGGATATCCATATAGCCCAGAACTCTCTCCAATAGAGAATTTATGGACTTTTGTGAAAAGAAAAGTTCATATTCTGCATATAAATACCAAAGAAGAACTCATAAATATAATAAAAAGTTATAGGGAGCAATGATCCGAACATTAGCGCTGCTTGTCATGGTCTCATCAAGGGTATACCTTGAGAATTCAAGCTTGTATTGGTGCAAAAGGAGGACCCATAAAATATCAATAACCGTTATTCGGTTTGTCTATTTCTAATAAAATTTTATTAGGGTTTTCATTGTCTTGGTTTCTTAAACAATAATGTAATTTTAATTTAATAAATTTTTACAGAAATGATAAAAATTTATTGATATGACGCAATGACGGATTAAATTGAGCGACAATTTTTTTGAAAATCTTACATAAATATTTCAATTTTTATTTTTTGTAAATAATATTAAGTTAGTTACATGTAAAATTTCAAGAATGGTTGGTTTGGTAAATTTTGTACAAATTTAAATAACATGAAAAAATGTACTTATAGATTAATTTGACTGATACTTGTTCCTATATTCGTCAGAGCTAAATTCGGTATAAGTTTACGAATTAATTTGAACGACACTGTAAATAGAATATAATTCTTTATCCTTAGAGATACCATGGAAAGGATTAATACCAAGGGAAGCAAAATAGTTTGAGAATTAGTTAATTCTGAACACAAATAGGAATGTTGAATGTTAAAAAAAATCATTGATAAAAAATATTCAAAAAATTAAAATTTTATACTTTGCTCTCAGAAACTCATTAGACTTAATCATTTATAAATATCATTTGATTTCAAACTTTTTGTTTAAATGACACCTAACAACTAATGAAATGAATATAGAAGAATTATTAAATTTTAAAGTACTGATAGTGAAATAAAAGAAAAGCTAATTTTTGAAATTGATACTATCAAAGCCTCTAATGATAAACGAATTATTACAATGCAGAAAAAATAAATTATTCAATATTTATTAAACCCTTTCAAGTTTAACGAGTCATAAAATTCTCATTATTATCGTCAAATTTGTTTCTTTGGTAAGTAAATGTGTTTTCATCAAGAAATAGATTTTATATTTATTTTTTGTTCAAATATATAAATTAAAAGATTTTTATCTTACGTTAGTTAATGATTTTTTTGCGAATTATTCTTTGCAATATATATTTTGGAAATTTTTGTTGAATTTTATATTTATTATTTACGATTATTTTGGTTTGTATATCTATTATCCGTTTAATACAGGGTGGCCCAATGGGTACGCAGCCTCTAATTTTTTGAATCCATTTTTATAACAAAATTCTGAGTTTCAAAATTTGATCTTTATTGCGCAAAAAGGTCAAGTTCTGGAATTTTTACACCTCACATGTTATATATCAAAATACTCGTCTTGACGAGTAGATTTAGAATATGCAAAAATTAGAGGCTGCGTACCCATTGAGCCACCCTGTACAAACCTGTTTTATAGTCATAACATTATTTATTTGTTTTGGCTTGGCATATTTTCAAAATTTTTAACTGACTAAATCAGTTTTTTTACTTAAAAATCATGAGTTTAAATATTATTTACAACAAAATTCCTCGATTTAAAAATATATTTATAGACAATATATTTCGACGGATCAACAATCATCTGGAGGTAACTGATTAATAATTTAATTGACCTGTAAATAAATGCAAAAATAATGACTGTTAGTGCGAGAGCGGGTGCAGCACGATCGTGGTCATCATGCTTTGGTGATTGGGATGTGGAGACTCTGAGGTGGGAGAATGAAAAAGAATATGACCCATTCCATCAAAAATCATCATCATTTTGCTCGCCGCTCCTACGACTTTTATCTTCTACTAATGTGAAAAACGTCGACGGTCCCGGCCGAGAACAAACCAAACTGACATGGTCGTGCACCCAGCCCCTAGACGGCTTGAGGAAGTCCAGGGCCGTGTTTGTGATTGGGTAAACACGCGGCGGCCATTCACATCGCCCCTTACCATTATACCACTCGATCATTTAATCACTGCAAATCGGCAATCTCTTGTAGGGATTCAAGACAACACCAAACAATGCCGAAATGATAGTTTTAAATATTTCAATTTCAGACTCTTCACAATTTTTAGTCACACAAAGAGCCCCAGTATCACTGGAAATTGCCAAATTGATTTTCATTGAATTATTTTAGTTACAAGAATCATTAATGTTCTCAGAACCTTCAGAACATGCAAACATATCGATATTCACTGAATTATTTTGGTCAGGATAATTATTTATGTTTTTAAAATCCTCGTTATTGATGGTGGACGCAATTTTAATGATTTAAATCTTTCATTAACGAATTGAAATCTTTTTTCCTTTCTTTTCGATTGACTTTTATCACGCAATGAAGTAATCAAATCAGAACGATATTCAATTAACTATTAATTTTATATTTTAGATTTGTAACAACCTTTTGTATTTACAAAATTGATTTAATTGATTCGATAAAACAAATCGAATTATTTTTTTTACAATTCAAGTTCATTTCCAAAGTAAGCCCTGAAAAAAAATATTAAAAAATTAGATGAATATAATTTTTTCATACTATATAAGAAAAAATTCTGAATATTCTTGAATTAAGAAGTACTGAATTACTTAAACAAAATAAATACCTAATAGATTCTCTATACCTTCATAAAATTTCATAATTAAAATTTTTAAATATTCCTTACTTTACCTAAAGCAAGTTATAAATGTGATTCTTTCATTGTCTGCTTTCAAATATTGGTTTTCTAAGAGAAAATTATTGTAATACTTTCTTTTTTCATGGATACATTACTGACTAGACAAAGAAAAGGATAAAGGAGTTTTTCATTAAAAATCCATTAATACTAAACTTGTGTATGAGTTAAACAAATGTTACTTTTTTATTAATCATTTTCAAATTATACATTTAATATTTATGATGTAAATCCACTTACTTAAGCATTACGTGAGCTAAACTTGGATGTGTTCGGTTATTGGGCCATAACTTAAGCATTCTTTCTCAAAGTGGTCTGATCAATTGAAGTATTTTCTGTTTTCGCTTTAAAAATGCGTTAAAAGATACTTTTTTAATTTTATCGCTTATAAATTCATTTCTGCTTGTACTCGTTAGATGACTCAGATTGGTGATGAACCGAGGAATGTTGATTTTGTGTTTATGTTCAAATGCAAGTGGCATTAGCTTATAATAAGTATTACAGTTCGTTGTATTTAACTGTGGTGAATCCGTAGTTAAGAGTGACTATTGAATTAAACGTATGAATATATCTAAATGAATTATGATATTTTTCTGGATTTTAAATGCTACGTGTGTGAAAATAATGAAAAAGTAAGATTTTTGTTATCTATTTATTAACAAAAATGTTTACGGAAAGCGACCTTTTTCATCGCGACAAGGCTTGGGGTTACACCAGATATACTGCTAAAATTTTTTAATAAAAAATTATATTTATTACTAAGATATCTTATTTCGTTGTCAGTAGCACTGCTAATGTTTGAAAGTTTGTAATTTAACACATTTTTTAAATTTTAAATTCTTACACTTATGTGCCGGTTTTACTCTTAAGTGATGATAAATCGAGTGTGTATCAGCCGTGTATTGGTTTGTGTATGTATGCATTGTATGTATGTATGGTGTGTATTAGGGTAAGAGATTTTTTCTATATTTCACGCTACTGTTACTTTATATTTAATACTACAGATAATTATTTTTATATTTTGCTTACAATTATTTTATAATTTTTTATTACAAATACTGCTCACATAAATATTGTATTTTTTTAATGAACATCTTATTTAATTTTGTTAATTTCAATATTTATTATGATATTTATTTTTCTTCCTTTGTATTTACTTGCTAAAACTTTATTAAATTCTGTTTAACTATTCTTATGATATTATATTTATTTTTTTTCAACACTATTTAATTTTCCAACTACTTTAAATTTAATTCGTTTTACATCTATTTACTTTAATACTTAATTTAAAAATCTAAACATTCCTGTTTTAATATTTACTTATACTTTAAAATATACCTCAAAATATACTTTAAAAATAAGCTTTAAACAAATTAATTTATAATGTCTTTCTTTTTTATCTTTTATTAAAAAGTTTCCAAAGATCCTCACAAATATGTTTATAGTTGTTATTAAATAAAAGTTTCAAAAATGTCTTTTTCTGAAATTTCATCAGAACACAACCACAAACCTAATAATACCGACTTTCGATTTTCTTGAGATCTTTGTGGAACCTTTCACCTTGCTCCTCTGAGTAGGTCCTAATGTTCTCTTTAAAATTGCCTGGATGAGCATCCAGGATATGAACCTTTAGGGAATTTCATAGCTTGATAGTTCCTTACTAATGTCTTCACGAGTTAGACGTAATTGCCGGCATTATGGTTTACAAGGAATCCCCGAACAACTGCGATGAAGCTGCGCCAAGCTGCCTTCTGGACTTCTGTGAGAGTGTTGGGGAATTACTGAAATTCCATGATTTTGTTTATCTGTGGTTCTACGAAGATACCAGCTTTAACTTTGGCTTCAGACAACTTTGGGAAGAATTTTTCAAGGTATTTCATAGCTGCCAACTCTTTATTAAGAGCTATGACAAATTGTTTTATTAGTCCAAGCTTTATGTGTAAGGGTGACATCAAAACCTTCTTAGGAGCCACCAGAGGTTCCCACCTGACGTTGTTACTCCCCACTTTGAACTCATTCCTCTCTGGTCAATGTCGACTATGGTAGTGTTCCTTAGTGTCTCGGCTGTGCCAGAGACAAAGATAGCATTGGAACTTGGTAAAACAACTTTGAAGGCCCATTCAAATCCCCAACTACCTCCTAACCGTACTGTTCATATTTCAGACCGTACTCAGCCGTTTGATGCTATTGTACTCCTCCTTAAGCTGTGTCGAGTGAGCCACCGGGATAGAAGGCAGTTGATTACCATTGGGAAGAAGAACTGCTTTCAGGCTTCTGAAAGAACAATCGATAAAGATGCGCAAATCCTATGGATTACAGTGTATTCCAATGGCATTAAATCAACTTGTGTCATCATGGCAGTAGTAAAGATCGCCCTAAAGAGTAAAAATATGGAAAATGTTTGATGCCGCTTTCTTTGACTTGTAACTTGCACACTGTCATCTAACAAATTTCATTGTTTCAGTTGTGATGTCAAAATTTTGACTTTAACTTTATGGAGACCAAGATCTCTTAGCAAGTCATTGAGGTCGTCTTGGTTAGGAAAGTATAGCTTTCTATCATCACGAGCGTGTAAAATGTCAGCCGCATCATAATCACTGTCTGAGCTGGAGTCTGCAGTAGACACCTGCATTTTCTGAGGTGGCATTGGAATGGGAAGGTCAGAAAAATGTCGAACTGGGACCATCAAAGAAGGAATGTTCGGAAAGAGCAAAGCAACAGCTATTTGCCCCGAATGTCATTTTTTTGGATCCACCATACAGAAATAACAGTTCTGTCGATGATCCGTCGGATCTCTCCAAATTTCCAGTACCACAAACTTCATGCTTCGCTTGTCACCTCAGAACCAACCTTCAATAGTCTTTTAACAGCAGTTACAACTGAAGTGTTGAATGCAGGATTTGTCTTAGTCTTCAACTGGCATACCAAAGTAAGCATGATATACTGCATTCATTGTTGTTTATGTTATGAAAGAGTTCTTTTTTTCACGTTTCTTGATAAATTCCCTGCAAACATGGCAAAAATCCTTTTAAATAAATTTTGGATGAACGAATGCAGGATGAACGAACGTGAGATGAACGAACGGGATACCGAAATTTTGCATAATGCCAATACAAAGGATAATTTAGGTGCGAGTGCACCATTTGAAAAAAAGAAAGATAAAAATGAAAGGTGCGAGTTTACTGTGTGGGTTTTAGATTCAATAATTTTCCAAATGGTGAAAATTCATTAAAATAAAAGATTTTTATTAATTATTTAATTTTTTTAATTAATTTTTGGTATAAATAAAACCCTTTCATTTTCTTTTTAATCAGGACAAGAAAAGATATAAAATATAACATCAAAAATTTAGTAGAAATTATTTTTAAAGGTAATTAATTTAAAGTCCTCAATTGTAAATTATCAGTGTATCAAAGTAATTTGATTATTGTTTTGAAAATAAAGTTATTCAAAGAGATTCGAATTTGTTATTAATAAGTGGACTCACTTACTTTAAGCAACATAAAAAAAAGAAATTATCTCTTGCGAGATAATTTAAAGAAAGCTTTTTAGTAGCCTAAATTTAAAATATATTTTGTAAGAGTCGTTTATTATTAAACCTCAAATAGGAGTTGATAACTTAAATTAATAGTTGGAAAACCCTTGTGAAATGAGTCAGATATTCATTTGAAATTAAATAAAGAATAAGTATTCTTATAATACCCAACACATTTTAACAGAGCCTGAGTGCTTGGGATCTCGTCTCTTTCTTGAGGTTTGACATCATAGTCATGGATCTCGTCACGATTTTCATCCAACGCTGCAAGGCTCTTTCTTGATCTGTGGACATTCATCCCTTGGAATTATCTCGGCTTCATATAGTTCTCTTCCCATTTTTACCAAGGGAAAACTAATGTGGCCATTTTTCTTATAATGACTGCATTTTATGTTTGGATATTCTCTTGAATATGTTTATGTTCTGGTATGCATGACATTTGTTTTGCACAGTTTTGTTTGAAAAATTCCTACTGATATGTTTTTTTCTTTTGACAACTCTAGCATACAATTCTATTTCCCAACTGTGGTTTGTTTTGATGGTTCCAATTTGTCTTTTTCATTGGTGGTTTAGCAATACGCGAATTCGAAAATTTTTGATAAAATTTTTTGAGTAACACAACAGTGTTACTTTTTATTTTTGACTATTATTTTTTTTATCGTTAGTTCGCAACTAGATTAATCCATCATTGTTATATCTTTTGGATTAATCTAGTTTGAACATTGTTTGACTATTATTTTTATAGTAAAAATAGTGGATTTGATAAATCGGCAAATTCATTATTTTTACAACTACAGTTATTTCGATAATCCAAAACGAAAGAGATCATGAACAGACCGAGGAAGGGCGTCAAAGATGACTTCCAAACATAATATTCAAGGAAAGAAGATGCTGCTCTACATATTGTGTTATCAAAAAGGTATTTTGTAATATGAACTTCTGAAACCTGATGAAACTGCTACGGCGGCTCGTTATGGAGAGCAATTAATCAATCTGAACAGAGACGCTGCCACCAAACGACAGGAATGGACCACAAGAAACGAGTGTCCGATATTGCTTCACGAAAATGCGAGACCTCATGTGGCAAAACCGGTCATAAAAACAATAAAAGAACAGAACTGGGAAAACTTACCCCACCCGCTCTACTTTCCTGATGTTGCTCCATCAGATTATCCTTTATTTCGATTAATAGCTCACGGATTGGCTGAACAGAAGTTCACAAAACACGAAAAAGTGCGAAAATGGCTCGATAAATGGATTGCGTCGAAACAACCAAAATTATTTTTTGATGGAATCTATAAATTACCCATAAATTGGAATAATGTTATTGTTAATAATGGTTGTTATTGTTAATAAAAGTTTTATTAAAATTATTTTTGAATTTTAATTTTTTAAATCGTAAAAAAATGAACTTTCATATTTATACACCTTGATATATATATATATATATATATATATATATATATATATACATATACATAT
>MQRK01217588.1:43243-55092 GCA_001938485.1 Girardia tigrina
ATATATATATATATATATATATATATATATATATATATATGTTGGATTCAATAAATTTCATTTTAATTAAAGTAACTGTGGGTTCAATCCCAACATATTATTTAGACATAAACCCCATCAGGTACCTCTTCCTGATGTTGGTATATGGTCTATGCCATACCTAATTAAGTTCATCTGGCCCCATCCTTTTACTAGTGAACAAAATCAAGTATCTAGCGGGTTCCTAATGATTGAAAATCTTGTTTGTTTTTTTTTGTTTGATCGGAATTCTGTATCTTTATGTTCTTTAATATCATATGTTACATTCATTTATGAGTCCTTACCTAATTTAATTGATTACTTATTTGTTATTTAGGTTAGACTACTTATTTTTATCTTTTATATTTTTATAGATATACCACAAGAAAAAAACACGATCAAATTCTAAATGTTGTTATTTGTTAATCAACCAAAAGAAAAATAAAAAGGGAAGAATCTATTCATCGTCATTAATCATCCGAGTCGGACGAAACCACAAATTCTTCGTTTTTACCAGTTGTGATTGATCGATACAAAAGGCGGTCTCGACCTTCCTTCCATGTTTTGTACTTGGCTTCCTGATCTAACCATTTTTGCCTCCTGATTACTTCTTCAATATCAATCTTTGAAAAGGGTACGGCGATTTTATTATCTATGCTAGGCTGTGGTAATCGGTCAATCCTCTTAAAATCGAAACCACCTTCGTCCAGGATTTCTTGCTCTCCAACCACTGTATCCAAACGCGTATGGGCTTTGATAACCTCCACTTCAATTCGCGGTTGTTGGTACAGTTGGGCTTTTCGTTTCCTCTGTTCTCGCCGTTTCTGTGTTCGGCTGATGATGCTCGGAGAAGAGGATGCCATATCTTCTCTTATTATTGAGGCGTAAACTGTTGATTTGGAGGTTATAGGTTTGTTTCTTTGATCATCGACTATCTTAGTCTCCATGTTCCTAGCAGCCTCAACAATTAGCTCCGGGTGCTCTTGAGAAACTCGTTGGACCATTTTACGTTGATAGCTCATAATATTTTGTTTGATTCCCTCTTCATCAACGTCAATTTGAAGTTTTTTATTTCTTCGTTGAGATTGAACATATTTTCCGATCATGGGTCGATTTACCGACATTGGGACTGACTGTCTTCTGTAGTCCTCAAACTCCGCATTGAGTCTCGATAATTGGGTCTCCTTTTGGTCATTTGATTGCTTCAATATCTGGATTTCTTGAAGGAGCCGTTGATTTTCTTTCGACAGGGCTGCAATCTGCGACTAATTTTTGCTCACCATAATTTGCATTCCTAAGAGAGAAGAGCGACAATGACGATGAACATTTCCTTTAACCATCAACACAAAAGAAAAACAAAGAGGAAAAAAGGTTGATAGAGGTTGGCGAGTTGAGCTCTTCATGGTGATATTATAGAATGTTTTGGGGAGTATTACCTCCTCTTCAGCTGCCAGATCGTCAACAGTCGCGACAGGCACTAAAAGCACCTGCTGTTACCTGTCGACGGATCGGCGGCCATCAAAACCTCAACTCTCCATCATCCATAAAACAAAAATCTTACCAAAAAATGGAGTCCAAAATGTATAATACGTTTATTTTTATTATATTTTTACAAAAATCGAACACATTTTTTACAAGAATCAAAACCCATCAAATCAAAAACAAGACATTCTCATGAAAAAGAATACGTTGCATGTCCAAAAATGTTACTGCAAGTATAATCTTACAGAAATTTAATAGGGACCTTTGTTAAATCAAAGTCTTTAGGTGTCCGAGAAAAATGATAATTAATAAGTGCAATTAATTAAACAAGGAATGCGTGGGCGTCTATTAATTAATGTCTTCCATTAATTAGGTTATTACAAATAATCAATTAATTAAATAATCAAAATTGACGCCCAAGCGAACCTTGGGATCCCAATATATATATATATATATATATTGTTATAATATTTTAAGCGGAAACACCGTACAAACAACTTTTATATTTTTAAAATCAATAACTAATTGTTCATTCGGTTTTTATGCATTTTTTCCTACTCATAATAAAATTTCGTGACCGTATGAATTTAAAATTGTGGGTTACTCTTTATTCTTTCAATGGGGATTTTACTTCTAGTCTTTCCTTCAAAGAAAATAAATTATTTTTAGTTTGACGTAAAGAAAATGAATATTGGTTCCTCATGTCCTAGAGGAATGACACGCTCAAGTGCGTGCCGATCAATTATTTGAAGAGGACAGAAAGTTCAGATTGTGAACTCTTGAAGTTCATCGATAAAGCGATAATATCTTTGAGTTGGAAATCAGCATCGATTATTAATCGGAGGGACTCATTGATTGAGAAGCTCCTGAAGTAAGAAAATCGCAGTACGAGTAAAAAAAACATTAATCAAAGATGAGATCAGCTGAGATGATCGGGAAACCGCTCTTATTAGGGCAAAAATTAATAATTTATTACGGTTTTCGAGGAACTGACCAGTGCGCTGAAGCTTTTGAGGATCGTCGTGATAGATAGCTGCCGAAGTGACGAGAGACGCCAGGATGTCTCCGAACTGTGATCCTCCGGATTGAACGTGATGAAATCAACGATGATTTGATGTATGCATACTTTTATATTAACTTTAATTATTATTATTATTATTATTATTATTATTATTATTATTATTATTATTATTATTATTATTATTATTATTAATATTATAAAATCGATGAATTTATCCTTATGTCTTTAGCGCACGGTAGATGGATGATTGAGAACAATGGTAAACAGAACACCAAATGCGCAACCAAAATACACATGTATGCAAAAAACTCAAATAACTTCAAAAATTCTGACGTAATAAATATTATATGTATAATAATTTCACATTTAAATTTTACTAAATAGCAAATTTAAGTTAATGCTTAAAAATTTTATGATAAAATAATTCATTTTTGATTGAAAGATAAATTACTTAAAAAATTTCTATTTCTTGTTTTATCGAATCGAAATTTTTAGTTGATGTTTTTCTGTATCAAACTAGTCCAAATTCAGTCAAATTGAATATTGTTCAAACTGTGTTATGCAAATCTCTTCATTGAAAACAGTTGCCCTATTAATTTCCACTGTTAAAGTTCCCTGTTTTAAGAAAGCGATGTGAAATTATGGGAGACTATTTTGAAATTTATAATTTGGATCTCAAAGACTGAAATGATTCTTTTGAATAGAAAAAAATTATGGTCTATATATTTGAATCAAAATAGATTTTTGAGCGTTATCCATATATTAATGTTTGAAGAACCGTCGGAAATTCGATTAAAGCTTTGTTGAAATTGATTTATAATTAAGATAACCCAAAACATTTATTTCAAATTCAAATTAATAATTTAACTCTGTAATATCTCACATCCTCTTTTAAAAAGTTTTAATTACTCTACATTTTTTAGAAATAATTTTTGATTTTTATCTATCTTAACATTTGTATTGGCTCTTTTTTGGTAATTTTTACACGATTTTCATAAGAGTAATCATCCTTACTGCTTTTTCATTTTGATATCAAAAGTATATTTTTGTATCAATAGATTTTCTTTTTCCCCTAGCAATTTTATTGTATATAATTTACTTTGATTTTCTCTAACACTAATTAAAATATCTTCAATACTTCATTAATTTTTTTAATATGATTTTATAATTTTTGTATTGGAAATCCAAAAATGGCTTCTGATTGACTCATTCTAATGTACAAATTTCGACATTTGTGACTTAAAAGTTTATTTGCAATATTATGTCGCACAACCAAGTCAGTTTTTAATTTCAACAATAAAAATCCTTTTACCTTCGAAGTGGCAGACAACTTTTATTTCATTGTTAAAACAATTAATCAAACCATGTTTAAATAAAAATACTTCGAAATGTGGCACTTTTACAATTTTTTAACCCTCCTCCAATCCATCCTTCTTTACTTTTTACTTCAATCATATTTATGAGGAATATTTTTAAATGGTGCTTATTGTATGTTGTTTTAGGATTGTGTTTCTCTAATCCATATAGAGATTGATATTTTAAATATTTTAAAACGTCGGATTACCGTATTTTCGCGCATATAAGACGCGTCTTATATGCGTTTTTACATACACCACAGGCCATCTGCGTCTTATAAACGTGGACCTCTTATCTAATTCAAATTTTACAGAGTACAAGAAGAGTTTATATTATAAAAATTAATACAATAATTTGTATCTTTTTACATGCAGGAACGTCACAGTAGAAGTGAAAATTTCGATATTTTTTATTAATAGTTCATGTGATAATAAAGCTGTAATTTACGCCAGACAAAGATGATCTACCTCCGTTTGCAAATCTCTCTGAAAAGAACTAATTTTTTGGTTGATTGTGAGATTAATTCTTATCGCCGTAGCTGATATCGAATCCATTAAAGTTCTCGTTGTCATCAGAAACCTCGGTAAAGACGTCCATAACTAGTGCATGTCGATCTTCATCTGCAATTGGCTCGAAATCTGAAGCAACAGAGTCGTCATCATCCTCATCCTCACCATTTCTTTCATCTGCATCATGTAGTATTCCACATTTTCGGAATCAATTCACAATTGTTTGTGTGCTAACTTTTCCTCACGCAGTTATAACCCATTTGCATACTTCAGCATACGTCGCACGGCGCTGACGACCGCACGGTCTATATGAATGTTGTCCACTTATCATCCACTTATCGCACTCTTCATGGACATAGGCCTTGAAAGGGTGATTTACTGACACATCAAGAGGTTGAAGTAACTTGGTAAGGCCACCTGGTATCATGGCTAAATTCGCTCCTGCCTGGTTGATGTATCATTGTACGCTGGATTCTTTATGCGCTGCCATCAAATCAAATATCAAAAGAGACCTTGTCTTAAAGAATGCCCCGGCTCTCGTGCGGAAGCACTTGTCTGTCCAATTCTGCATCACCTCTACATTCATCCACCCTTTATTATTGCAGACAACAACTGCTCCTTCAGGTAATGATTCTCTTGGCATTGTAACTCTTTTAAATATCAACATTGGTTTAAGTTTGATACCTGATGCCGTGCAGGCCAAAACCACTGTAAAATTCATCCTTTCATGCCTTGTTGTTGAAACTGTTATTGTCTTTTCTTCTTTCTCTGCAACGGTTCTACTTGGTGGTACATCGAACGTCATTGGAACCTCGTCCATATTGATGATATCTGCATTCGTCAGGCTCATTTCTGAAATTTCGCTGCGGATGAAAGTGTGGAAGCTTGAAAGTTTTTGCTCCCAATCGTCAGGCAACTTCTGGCCAACAGTTGTGCGTGCACGGATCACGAGTTGGTTTCCTTCATGAACTTGTAGACCAAGTTGACACATCCACCAGTGAAATCTTCAATCTTCATTTCCGATGCCATCATCCTAGCTTTTAGTTTCATGGCAACAGTTGACACAGCACGATTGTTGTCACGTTGTGCTGTCACCCAAGTTTCTAAATTTTCTTTCAAATTGAGCCATTTCGCTGTTCTTCCTCGCTTGCATCGTTTTCTTGGATTCGTTGTCTCTAATTCATCTGCTTCTTTCCTCTAATCTCGAATATTCTTCTCGCTGCAGTTGAACTGTCTACCTGCTGCTCTATTGCCTTTCTCTTTGGCAAACTTTATCGCATTTAATTTAAAATTAGCTGTATATGACTTTCTCTTTGACATGATTTGGTAAATTTAATAAAAGGGTTTGTATAAATATGAAAAAATTGGGTGTCTTATATAATATAAAGTGGGAGGCATGTATAGTTGCTGGTAATCACTGCGACGTAGTTGTAATAGTTACGTAGTTGTAATAATTACTCAAATGTCATTTATTGCATCATTTATCCTACTTGTGTGTGAGCGTACAGCAAAGAAATTGTTGACAGTCAGTCTTATCTTGGGTGCGTCTTATCTTTGCGTGCGTCTAATCCATAACAATTTTTTTACCAATTTACAGAAAATACGCGTCTTATACATAGGTGCGTCTTACACTCAAGTGTGTCTTATATGCGCAAATTTATTCAATTTTAAAATTTAAATAACTTATTTTAAAATTAAATTAATATATCATAAATAATATATCTAAAATATTTTTTTAAATAATTAAAATTATTTTTTAATTTTAATTATAAATTATTTTGAAATCTAATTGTAAATAAATTGTAATTTAAATTTGTTTAAATAATAAGACGTTAGAAATAGAATTAAATTTATCAATCTAGAACGATGACTAGTTACAAAAGTTTCTTGGAGAATGGTCCTAGTGACAATTCAAATTGTGATATCAATAAATGTATGGAAAATCCAAATAGTGTTCTTAATAATACTCTTCATCCAATTTCTGCTTCAACCGTTTATAAAAAACAATCAGAGCATATGTTCTTACTCAGTTTCTTCTTCAAATATTTCTAACCTTCGTTAACTAATTGAAAGGATGAAGATATTTGACCAGACCATATTTGTATTTATTCTCAAAAAAACTGTTTCGTGTAACATACATTTCTGTGTTTGTTCCTTTTCTGTGGATTTCAGTCCCGTACTTCTAACAAAAAATCAAGAAAAGTCTGTTATCAGCCTCATTTTCAATTGTTGGCTTTATGATATGATGTATTTCATTCTTGAAACTCAAAAATGGTTCCTTATAAGCTTCTTCAGAAACCTAGAAAATACTACAGATTTATATCCTTTGAACAAATCCATTTCTTTTTAAATAAATTACATGAAAATGGATGACAAAGTATGTACCTAAGTTTACATATGGTTATTTCATCTTTTTGTATATACCACTTATTTTTGAATACAAATGATACATTCTTTGTAACAGTTACCAATAGATCCTGTAAAGCATATGGTTTCAACTTATTATGTTGTACTTAACGTATTAAATCATATTTCTCAGTCCACAATTGGATAGTTGGTGTTATTTCCAATGAACCTTAGTAATTAATTGTACGAAAATGCATTTTCCCTCCATAGTTTTCATATTTCTATTCTGACTAACAAACCAAAATTCGTTTGCCATTTTTTTTCCTTGATCTGTTATATATCAAACAGAATTCTCGTATTAAACTCCAGTAAATGATGTTTAAAAGACTTTTTATTATAAAATTTATTTGGATCAGTCATGATCGAGATCAATATTATCAATTTACTATTTGTTTACTTAAAAAATAATTATTTTAATGTAGGAATAGAAATCACTAGTCTATAGAGCCATAGTTGAAGATTAAATTATCTAGAGACGAACGAGAAAAGGAAATAAAAAATAAAAATATGAAATTGTCATCATTTTGTTTACTTGATGTATGAATATATTAATATATTAACACAGATATTAACAAATGAAACATGAATTAAGCAAATGGAGTATTTAATTGACAAAATTATTGTTAATTTATTTAACGTCAGTTATTTATGTCCATTAAGCTTTATATCATTTGAAAAAAATAATTTAAATTTTATTTTCAATTTATTTTGTTGATTTACAAATAATAATTTTATGTGGAATATGATTTTAAAATTTCCTAATAGAATGTCAATTAAGTAAATATTTTTTGTGTAAGAAACATTCAAAATTTGACAATTTCAGTTATATAACACCAATAATCTTTAATTTTGATTGAAAAAATCAACCTTAATTAAAAATTAAAATTATTTTTTATTTTATATTTTATTTATTATCATTACTGTATTTTAAAGAATTGCTGAAATTTCTGTCAAAGCATGTTTACATATTGTTTCTTTTTCATTTTGCAAAACTGATATTAATTCATAAAAAAATTTTAAAATAAAAATAATTAAAATAAAAAAATTAAAATAATTTTATTTGCTTTAACAAGTTAACGGCCATTAGGTTCAGATTTGATATTTATAAAATCTACAAAACGGTCATGATGAAGAATTAATACAATGAAAAATCTTGATTCCCCAAAAAAATATTTCAATCGTATTTTCTGATTATTTTAAATCAAAGAGGATATTAAGTCGAAAAGAATCTTAGTTTCATGAAAATAGTTTCAGCAAAATTAATTATTTTTACTGTCGACCAAATGAATGATACAAAACTGTATTAATCAAAATTACGAAGCAATTTAAAAGGTTCCAATTATATATATATATAGTGTAGAATCTGTCTAATCCAGGGAATCTTTACTTTTTTCTTCCAATAAAGCGCTTTCCAGTTAAATGAAAATCACAGATCTCTCGTAAAAATAAGGATTTTTTCAATTTTATTTTTTAAAAAGTACCAGAAAGAAGACTTTTTCTCAAACTTAAATAAAACCAATAAACTGTTGAAAGTTATATAACAAGAAAGAGCGTACTAGATGTTGATATTAACAAAACGTGCTAGAAAACTCCTTGAAATGGCAAATGGAAAGAATACATATGGACTTTGATGCCCCCTCGAGAATGAAAAATTAGTTTCGGTAGATGCGTTTTACAAGTCGATCCAGATTTGATAACAAATGACATGAAAACTTCAACTATCCGAAAATGCCTGCGAAAGGATTTTGCCACTTGAAGCATTTTGGAATCAAAAGCTTAAATTTGCATTAAAAATTCTTTATGCAATTCTGTATTAAAATTCATAAATCCATTTTTTTAGGTCGATAACTAAATTCAAAGCAGGTTTCTTTAGAGCATAAACAAACACATTTTATTATAAAATAAATTTCATCATTGTATAATTTTAAAATGTAAATTTTGATATAAATATTTGGTTCCCGGAATTTTTTCACAAAGCTTTTCCACACTGTGAATAACGAAAATTGATCATCCAAGTAACCATTTATTATTTATTTTCATGTATCATTTTTAAATATGTATGTTTATTATAGTTTGGCTTTAACATTTCGGTATAAACATTCTTTATTGTTTCAATTTTTAAGTACATTTATTTTTTTATAATATTATATTTTGTTAAATATTATTTTCTATTTTCTTCAGGATTTCAGTACTACAGTAGGTTCCCATTATCCATTATTCCCATTTTCCATTAAAAAAATAATGGGACGGGACAACCATAATAAATGAGACAAATTTTTTGAAAGCCAAAATTTGTTATATTAAATAATATATATATATTCTATATAGAATAAACGGAACAAAAATTTTTAAAAAATGATGAATATATTTTGTACAAATAGTTTGCTTTTATTTCAATTTAATCATCACGCTGATTTATTTAACATTTTAATCATAATTGAAATATTTTTGCTATTAAGTATAAAACAAAAACATTCACGTTAACTTATTATTTAACTTGTTTTAATCTATTAACCCGTTGTACCGAATTTTTTTTGGAGATATGTTAATTTTATTGAAGTTTTAGACGTAACAAAGGTAAATCAGCATGAAAAAATTTAAAATAATATTATTAATAAAAAAAATTTTTATAAAAACAACCACGTTTTTCAAGCATTACCAATACACTAAAAAGAGGAAAATAATTTTTTTCTAGACATGTGAGAAATTTTATACCTAACCAAAAACGCATATAAATGATCGATTGTTACTAAAAAGCAGTAAAGAGAAAATAGCAGTTACTAATAGCAGTAATTCAGAAATCTGCCCCACGTTTTTTGGTTAATTAATGGTCGTGTTCATTTAAATATATTTATTAAATTTCACAGTCTTTCTTTTTCTTCGTGTTTGTTGAGTGCTGTGTCTTACATTTTTGTGTATATAAAATGCGTAAATGGAACCATTTACGCATTTTATATACACAAAAATGTAAGACACAGCACTCAACAAACACGAAGAAAAAGAAAGACTGTGAAATTTAATAAATATATTTAAATGAACACGACATCACAGCAATCAGACGAGTTTCAAAGATGTCGAGGCATCCTGGTGGGTTTGCAGAGCATCGAAGATACTGCGGTGGAACTAAAACACAACAAGAAGAAAATAAGCAAAGTTAAATAACAAGGCACCCGATAAAAAGAACTGAATCAACGTCGCTGTCCAAGTAGAACGTTGTTGAAACCATCCGTTGTACTGACCTGTCGGCTGATTCTATCGTCTGGAGAAGAGTTATAAACTCTGAAAGAGAAAGAAGCGGTTAAATTGTTCAAGAAAAAGTTTGAAATCACCACAATATAGATCCAAAGACACTTAAAAGGTTAATAAAGGCATAAATTAAAATGAATTAAACTATTTTTTATGATTATTTTAGAGTATTTGACAAATTTATGACTACTGGTAGCATAATGGACGATAAAGAAGGGGTGCAAACGAAGAAAAATACGGTTATGGACGAAGAAGATGTTAAGAAAGTAGAGGAATTGATCAAGCAAAGCCCTTCAACATCGATTAGAGTGGTAAGCAAGCAACTTGACATCAGCAAATCATCGGTGCAAAGAATTATCATGAAAGAATTGTCGTTATTTCCATGCAAGATTCAAACCAATCAACCCATAAATCAACTTTCTGGTGAAAGACGTTTGGAATTTGAACTCAAATGTTGACAATTGCAGAAAATAACGATATTGATTTCGGAAAGATTTTGTTTTCAGATAAAGCGCACTTTCAAATGGAAAGATACGTTAATAAGCAAAATTGTAGAATTTGGGGATCAGAAAATCCAAATTATTCCATTATTAAACCCTTGACTCCGAAAAGATTAACTTTCTGGTGTCTTATATCTTCAGAAATTATTATTGGACCAGTTATCTTTTCTGAAAACATTAAATCAACGGTTAATTTAAACATTCTTCAAGAACAAGTGGTACCTTATTTGTATAGTTTGGGAAAAATATGCGACTTTTATTTCATACAAGATGGTGCTAGACCGCATAGAACCTGCGAAGTATTCGATTATCTTTCAGAACATTTCGACGGTCGAATAATTGGATTGGATTCAGAGAAATTTACTGGTAAAGGAATATGTTGGCCTCCTTATTTACCTGATTTGACGCCATGCGATTATTTTCTTTGGGTATTCTTAAAGAATGTAAAGTATTTATAGATTTCCAGTGATTAATTTGGAAGATTTTAAAAATCCAATTGAAGCCAGGATTCGAGAGATCAGTCCTGAAATGTTAAAAAGAGTTGTAAACAACTTTGAGCAACGATTAAAAAATGTAATTGTTTCAGAAGGATCTCTCTTTGAAAATCTTTTATATTAATAAATATTGCTCTTTATGGAATAACTTTGTTACTGTTCATTTTAGGGCATATGTTTACTTCAAAAAAGTTGTTTAAAATTGAAGTCTATAAAATGAGTCATTATTTGACTTGTTTTTCCAAAATTTTTTGAAAAACTTTGTTACTTAGTTTGTTATATGATGCTCGATTTTTAAAAACTTTATATTAGTCAATATACAATATATAGACCCTAAACTTCAATTTAACATCAAAATTAGCGAAGGCATACCCTGTGGGACACCCTGTGGGACACCCTGTATATATATATATATATATATATATATATATATATATATACTACTGGACAAAATATTTGCAATTACATTTTGGTGCATTTTTAAAAGTTTTAGGTAAACTAATTCTTTTTTAAACTAATGTCAACCTATTGATGTATTATAATATATATTGACACATTTGTTTGTTTTAATAGTTCAATAAATAATAATGAATTTGCGTATTTTTGTAATGTTTTTTTGGCCACATTTTTGCATTACTATATTTTAATGTTTTGAATTAATTATTTAATGTTATTTTGATAGATATATTATTTTTAAATATTTAGAATGACGCTAAGCGTTGAAAAAATTGATATAATTAAAAATTATTTATTGAAAGGAACCTCCAAAAAGGTCATAGCTGAGACCCTAAATGTTAGCCTGAGGACGATTTATAGT